>PVLA01006633.1:0-44688 GCA_004027455.1 Hydrochoerus hydrochaeris | reverse complement strand
TTAGTGAATCTTGTCATCTTCAATGTAGTTGCCTATACTCTCAGACTTGATACTATCAATCATAACAGCTTTGAATAAAATCTATCAATACAAAACAGCAATCTAACAAACCAGATTTGATTACGATCAGTCATGGTAGAACAGTGTAGGTTTTACAGAGCTTTAGATTAAGTTAATAGGAAATTAAGGATGATTACCCGTACTATATCCTGTTGTTTTCGGGATTAATGTCTGTGCCCTCAAATCCAGTACAGGTAGAATGACTGGAACAGAATATAATACATCTAAGCAGAGTAGTGTGAGTAATGTGGGTTTTAAATCCTGGTGCACTATTAACAATATAGAGTATCAAGGCCATCTATGTTAGAGATTCTAGCCATCCTTCTCTGCCTCATTTCTGCTATGCTATTTTTCTGCCTGTTTGTCTAGTTTTCTCCTTCATTCTACTGCCTGCCCCACTCATTGAGGCCTTTCTGCCACTGTTCCTAAAATCCTGGTATTTTTTCTCTCTCTCTTTAGAATGTCTTTCAGTATTCTCTGTAGGGTTGGATTGGTGGTCACAAACTCCCCCAGTTCCTCTTTGTCATGGAAGCATCTTGTTTCTCCATTAATTTCTAGTGACAGTTTTGCAGGGTACATCAATCTGGGCTGGAGGTTATTTTCTTTCAGGGCTTGGAATATTTCATTCCAAGCTCTTCTTGATCTGATGGTCTGTGTTGAGAAGTCACCTGTGATCTTGATGGGCTTACCTTTATAGGTAATCTGTTTCTTTTCTCTGATGGCTTTTCATATTCTGTTTTTATATTGAATTTCTGGTATCTTGATTATTATATGTCTGGGTGTAGCTCTGTTTTGGTTGTAGGTGGTTGGAGTTCTGTATGCCTCACATAACTGAATGTCATTTTCTTTTCCCATGCTTGGGAAGTTTTCCTTAATTATTTCCGTGAATAGCCTTTGTAATTCACCTGTATGTATTCTTGCTTCTTCATTCACATTTCTTATTCTTAAATTATAGATTCTCTTGTCATCTTCTAGCTTTTGTATTGTTACTGCCTGTTTCCTTGTTATTTTTAAGAGATCTTTCCTTTCATGATCACACACTGCCAACTTGTCTTCAAGTTTTGATAGTCTATCCTTAGTTTCTTTTAAGGAGTTTTTGCCAGGTTTCAATGGAGTTTTTAATTTCCTGGTAGTCTCTTTGAATCTGCTTCATGTAGTCTATATTTTCTTTATCGAATGTTTCTCTCCTTTTTTGTGTTCCTCCCTTCTTCCATCTGTATCATCCTGAGAGATGCTTCCTGAGAGCATTTCTTTTATTACTCTACTCATATCTTGGTTTACCTGATTAAATATTTCAGTTTTGAGCTCGTCTACAAGGTCCCGAAGATATCTCTTAATGTCTATTGAAGCCACGTCTGCTGTTGCGTGTTTGCCGCCCTCAGTCTCCCTTGTTTTTCCCTCTCCTGGATCAGGGCTCTCAGGGTTCTGGGCTGGGGGCCTCCTCCTGCCTCTCCTGTCATGGTCCTGGCTTCCTCCACACAGTGTAGGTCCCAGCCCCCTTCCCTGTTGGCCATGTTTCCTCCAAAGCATGCTGGTGAGGAACCTCTGCCCTCTCCTGACTGCTCTTGTCACTGAGGTGCAAGCAGTGGCTACCTATGCCTGTCCCTCCCCACCAGGCCAACCAAACTAAAGGGGCCTTCACCCAGTTAGTGCTTGCTAGGCGCAGGGAATCAATTTGGGACATCTCATTGGGTCCCAGCCAGGGGCATGGCCCAGTCTAAGCAAATCCACGAATCTGCTCTGGGGAGGGAGGAACCAACTGAAGTCACTGTCGCTACCAGTTCAGGCTCCTCCTGCCCAATTCCAACATGTCACCCATTTGATCACGTCCTTCCCATGGTGGGGGGGGGTGTCATTCCCAGCACTGAGCATGGATTAATGAAGGTCCCTTTGCTGGCTCTGCTCTTCGTTGGGCTCACCAACCCCCAACTTCAGCGCTGCTGTGCTTCTTGTGAGTGGCGGCGGGAACGAGTTTGGGCGGCTCTGCCGGCTGCTGTGGAGTCAGGCTGTTGCAAACTTGGCAGGTGGCCACAAATGAAAGCGCTGTGTCCCGTAGATTTTAGCTGTTTCAGTTGCAGTCCCGACGTATTTGACTAGCTTTTTAAATTTTTTCCTATGTCAAGAGGCTCCATCTCCCTCTGTCTGGGTCTCTTCAGGGTGTTTTATTCTGGCAAATGAGTTGTTTCTCCTGGGAGGCTTTGTATTTTGTTGCTTACTGATCGGCTTACTGATCGGCCATCTTGTCTTCTTCCTGAAAACCATATTAATTAAAAGTTATATCTTGACTGTATTTTGACAAGTGACTGGATCTGGTTGTTATGTACATATTTCTAGCACTTATAAAAGTAGTTAGGTTTCTCTTTCCCACCTCATGGATAAGTGTATTGAGTATCTCTCATTGTTGTAACACCCATGCCACAAACCCTTAGATGAACATTGCAGGTTGCAGTTTATGCCTTTTAGGTTAAAGTAATAAAGACACCTCCATTTTCTCTCACAGTCCAGGGTGGGTTGTATATAGAGGCCTTTTCATTGCTTTCTCTGGGGTGAAAGTTTGTATTTTTCTGCCTTGACAGCCAGGGTGCAATAGTGTGGTGGTAAAGGGAACAGTTGACTTCCCAGGCAAATCTGCTGGAAAACAGTCCTTTTGCTTAGAGAACACTGTAAACCGATGCCTAGTTATGTCTTTTCAGGCCCACAAAATGATCCCATATATAGGATTTTTATTTCTGATTAAACATGGGTAAGAGACTAATTTATTTTTTGGGACTTCACTAGGCTGTGACCTGGAGAAAGTGAAATGGAAGTTCTGCGCCCCCAGATTATAACAATTGATGGCAGAAATTATAGGAAGAATCCTATCCAAGAAAAAACTTACCAACATGAAGAAGATGAGGAGGATTTCTATCCAGGTAATCTTGGTGCTCTTTGGTCAGATTAGAAATAAACCATCCTCTGTATTGTAGAGACAGTTGTTTGTTTCCTTTCACTGTGTTTCTTTCTTTTTTTTCCACTGTATTTCTGTGTTAGCACTGAAATTGATGTTTCAGTTAATGAAATGGATATTTCTCATAGAGTACGTTTTCAGGGGTAATAACGAGTTAGTCTGACACATTCTTGGTTGCAGTAGATCATGTTTTATCTTTGTATAAAGATGTAAATGGCTGGGTGAGGTGGTGCATGCCTATAATCCCAGCAACCAGTGAGACTGAGGCAGGAGGATCACTGTGAGTTTGAGGCTACACAGTGTGTTCAAGGCCTGCCTGGAATTCATAGGGAGATCCTGTCTCAGAAAACCAAGAAAAGCAAAAAACAAACAAACAAAACAATAAAACAAAATAACCCTGAAATGTGACAAAGGGTTTCTTTTTTGTTGTTTTTGTTTGTTTGCTGTGCTGGAAATTGAACTAAGGGCCTTTCCATAAACTGCATCCTCAGCCCTTTTTTAATTTGAATTTTGAGATGGTTTCGTTAAATTGCTTATTTGTCCACAGTAAGCTCAAATTTGTGATCCTCCTGCCTCAGCCTTCAGAGTGCTGGGATTATAGGCATGTGCCACCATGCCTAATGAAATTACAAGAGGTAATTTTAACTAGGTATTAGTATTAACCACTACTATTCTGTGACAAAATTAACTGGCTTTATCTGTGAAGTAATATATATTATCAAATAAAAGGACATGTATAAAGAATTAAAGTCGTCTGATGTTAGCTGTTGTTACTCTATTGTTTTTCTTTTTCACAGTCATAGATTGAGAGTTCCAAAAACACAACTAACTTTATTATAATATATAGTAATTTTAAGAAATAAACAACAACAAAAAGAGAGAAACCAAATAGTTGAGATGGGTTATAAATATTATCAGGGTGTTACTTTGGATATGGATTTAGTGCGTGAGCAGGGCCTTTCAGGCTGTGACTTTCCCTTGTGGTTTTAAGTCTTTCCAAGTTTCCCTAACCCTCGGGAGTCAGTTTGCCTTCTGATCTTCCCCTCCTCTCTTGTCAGCCTTGAATCTTGAGGTTCGTTATCCTCTTTTCTCTGTCTCTGTTCCATGGAATAGATTCTTCCAGTATCACTCCTATCTCATTTGCTGAAGAAATTTTGTGTCCTAGTACTAAAAGCTACTGAATTGTCTGTCTGTCTGTCTTTCTTTATTTCTGAATTCTTACTTTCTTTTTTAAGGCGGGATCTTGCTCTGTAGCTCAGGCTGGCCTTGAACTCATGGTGATCCTCCTTCCTCTGCCTGCTGAGTGCTGGGATTGCAGACCTAGGCCAGGAGACACCTGTTTTTTTTTGTTTTTTGTTTTGTTTTTTTCTTCGTTTGTTTTGTTTGTTTTTGAGACAGGGCTTCCCTATGTGTTTCTGGCTGGTTTTGAATTCACTCTGTCATCCAGGCTGGCCTCAAACCTCTAGCAATCCTCCTGCCTCAGCCTCCTGAGCTCTGGAATTACAGGCATATGTCACCATACCTGGCTGAATTGTATACTTTATTATTTTTTAAAATTAAGTTTATTGGTACAATTTAGAAATACATATTGATTGCATTCGTCATAGGAAATTTGTACCTGTATATGATATATCTTGGTACTTCTGTTTTTTTCTCACTCCCCTCCCTTCAACCTCTCTTCTCCTTATTTACAAAGCCTTGTTTCCATTGTATACTTTTTTCCTTGTTTTTTTTCTTCCCTTCCTTCCTTTCCCCCTCTCCCTCCCTAACTCTCCTTTAGTTTTGAATATGAATTGTATACTTTAAAAGAGTAAATTTTATGTTCAGTGACTTATAATTAAAAAAAATAAATAGTAAATATCCCAGCACGCTGGGAACTGAGGCAGGATTGCACAACCTAGACAATTTAGTCGTTTAGTGGGACCCTGTCTCAAAATAAAAAATAAGCTGAGTGTGATGGCACATGCCTGTAATCCCAGCACTCAAGAGGCTGAGGCAGGAGGATCTCTGACAGTTTGAGACCAGCCTGGGCTAAAAAGTGAGTTCAAGGCCAGCCTGAACTACACAGTGAAACTCTGTCTCAAAAAGACAAAAATAAAATAAAATAAAATAAAAATAAAGGACTAGGAAAGTAGCTCATTATGAAAGCTCTGGGTCCAACTCTCAGTATTGCAAAAAAATAAGTAAGTAGAAAAAGTTTTTAAGCCAGACATGGTGGCTTATGCCTGTAATCCCAGCACTCGGGAGACTGAGGCAGGAGGATCGTTGTGAGTTCGAGACCAGCCTGGGGCTACAAAGTGAGCTCAAGGCCAGCCTGAACTGCATAGCGAGACCCTGTCTCAAAAAGACAAAAAACAAAACAAAACAAAACACCAAGTTTTTACTGTGGCTTAGCTTTCTAAGAGAAAACAGTTAAATACTAGAATGTATATCCTGCTTTCCAACAAGGTTCCAAGTCTGAAGGATTTAACATAGTCATTTTTTGGGGGTGTTTTATGCGTTTACTTTTCTGGTGGTGCTGGGGAGTGACCCCCAGGCCTGGAGCGGTCAGAGCATGCGAGCAGCACCCGGCGATGGGCTCGTTGTCCTGCTCTGGGGCTGCTGTGACTTTGAAGCCTAGCTGGGAGGCTGCCTGCAGGGAGAAGCCTGCAGGGGTCCATTTCTGAGGCGCTGCGGTTTGTTTCTGCACAGACTCCATGGAGGGCCCCGATGAGCCCTGCGATGCCTACGAGGTGGAGCAGACCCCGCAGGGCTTCCGGTCCACAGTGAGTGCCCCCAGCCTGCTGTACAAGTGAGTGTGCCCGCAGCGCGGCCAGGGCACTCGGCCGGCCCAGCGGACTGTGCTCTCCACACTGCCCTCATAACAAGTTTTATGTCCCCAAATGTCAAATGTCGTCACTCCACAAGTGCTGCCGTCACTCCACATCTGTGGGTGCAGCCTCTTCAACATCCTTTGCACCTGCCGCTTATCTTGGCACTGCACACTTCGCCTTTCCTTCAGTGACTTCAAGTGACCACTTACTATCCACATTTCTTTTGCTCTTCCAGTCAGTTTATCAGTTGCTGGGTGCAGTGGTCTTTGTAAAAGGAAATCCCACTATTTTGCCACCCTTGCACTGTGTGGGAGCGCTCTGGGGAAGAGGGAATTGTTCATCAGCCGCAGGCTGGAGTGTAACTTTGCTGGCCCTGTGCTTTTCAGTTTTACCCCACACCACTCTGTCCCTGGCCTCGCTCACCCTTGGTTTCTGTGGTCCCTCAAATTTGCTGTGCGCCTTCCCACCCTAGAGCTTGCCTATGCTGTTCCTTCTGCCACAGTGTAGTGTGTTTTCTCCTTCTCAGCTGTTTCCTCCCTCCCTAGGAACGACCCCAGGCATCCCTGCCAACCCTGGCCTTGCTGTTCCTTTCCATAGCACCTGTCCTGGCCACTGTCTCCTTGCGGAGACACAACACCCATCACCCACACTGAAGGGAGGAGAGGTTTATTTTGGCTCAGGGCTCCACGGCAGAAAATGCCTGGGAGTGGGGCAAAGTGGAGGAGAAGCTGCTAAGTCCCCAGGGCAGAAAGAGGGGGGGACCGGGGAAGGGGAGTCCCCTTCTGGCCACCCCTAGTGACCAACCTCCACACACTCCCCCTAACCGCGAGGCTGTTGGTCACCTTCCAAAACACTCGCCTCTAGTTGTGTGAGGCTTAGGGTGACATCTCCATAGACACCATAGCAGCACCTCTGCTTTGCCTTTGTAGCATGTGTCATAGTGCTTGCATATTTTTATCTATGTGGCTTTTGATGTCTTCTCCTCTAGGCTGGAAGATTTTTGAAGGTAGGAGTCTGTCTGTTCCACTTCTAATCACTTTTTTCCCCCATGGCCCCGGGGATGGAATCCAGGGCTAGGCTAGTGCTCTACCACAGAGCTGCGTTCCCAGCCCTATCCCTCCCTGATGTTTATCAAGGACTATTCTGCTTTTCCAGAGTCATCTTTATATGTTGCTCAGAAACTTTTTATCCATTCAGTCTGTGCTTGCTTGTGTGCCTGTCTGCGCACATTCCGTCCAGTGCTGACAGCTCATAGACTAGTCAGTTTGTGTGGCTGCTATGGTTTATATCTAGATGAGCCCCCATAGCCTCAGGAATCACAGGTGGGGTTTGAGGAAGTGATTGGCTTAAGGGATTAAGTGTGTGGTTGGGAAGTGGGGCCTGATTGGAATAAGTGGCTCACTGAGGGCATGGCCTGGGGATGTCTCTCCTTCTCTGGCTCCCCTCCCTCTCTGCTTCCTGAGTGCCATGAGTTGGGCAGCTTCCCTCCACCGGGCCCTGGCACCATTCGCCAACTGTGCAAGGGTCAGTACTTCTAAAATGTGAGCCAAAATAGAACTCTCCTCCTCTAAATTGCATTGGGTATTGTGTCTTAGTGACAAAGAAAGTGACTAAGACAGTGGCTAACTGGCTTCTTTGGGGCTTATAGTTCTAAAAATAAACTGGTCCTGGAAGTCCACAAATTATATGAGTGTGTCTATGTGTTACACAGGATGAATTGTGTATTCTGGGAAGGAAATCTACGAATATGAAATGATACACATTTAAGTTCCACAGGACAAATAGTTTCATTTTCATTAACCCTGAGAACTTTCTGAAATACCTTTATGGGTGAAATTTCCCCTGGAATGTGAGCAAATGGGAGATGAGAGCCAGCTTGATGGCACACTTTACTTTCAGGCTCTGGTGACATTTTCACATAAGGAGCATAGTTTTAGAAAGTCATGGCCTAGTTTCTTAAAAAAAAAAAAAATCAGTAACATGTCTTAATTTATATATTGGCTACTGTTAAGTGTGTAAAAATTCCTTAAATGTCTGATTCTAACCAGCTGATATTTCTAATTCTATATGTGTTAAATATTCATTATGTACCAGACAACTTGCATGTTAGATTAGATATTGGCTCTGCTGAATTCTAATTAGTAGACAATATTTACTAGGACGATTTCTTCTGGGTATCTTTTTTTTTTTTTTTAAGAGAATGACTCACTATGTAGTTCAGGCAGGGTTTAAACTCACTATTGTATCCCAGGCTGGCCTTGAATTTG
Source organism: Hydrochoerus hydrochaeris (assembly GCA_004027455.1). NCBI lineage: Eukaryota > Metazoa > Chordata > Mammalia > Rodentia > Hydrochaeridae > Hydrochoerus > Hydrochoerus hydrochaeris. The sequence goes on along the minus strand of PVLA01006633.1, from coordinate 36,601 downwards.
GAGTGACCCTCCTGTCTCAGCCTCCATAGTGGTGGGATTATAGGTATGCACTACCACACCTGGCTAATGCCCACTGGCAAAGTACACACTTTGGTGCCTTAGACCCCTCAGCCATCCTGATACCCCACTTTGGGGCTTTAAAAAAAATCCCAATGTCTGTGTGCACTCCAGGCCAGTGAAATCAGGAAGTCTGAGAGCAGAACCTGGACAGCGTAAGTTTTTGTGGTCCTCTGTGTTACTACATTGTGTGGCTGAGATAGAGAACCACTGGATGTGTGGGAATTTCCCTTTCACTGCTTGCCTGTCTCAGTGCAGTGAGTATTTTAGACTTTTTTCACATAAACAGCTTTTGAGGCTGGCTGTACTTTTACCCTGGACTCACCAAGGATAGCATGGAGTAGATGACAGTTGTGCCAATCCCTGGGAAGCTCTTTCATATGTGATCATATTTAATCCTTGCCATAGCTTTGCAATCCATAGGTATTATTTTCTCCTCCTCTACCCTTCTCCTCTTCCTCCTCGTTATCATTTTGGTGGCAGGGATTGAATCCATGCCTTGTGCATGTCATGCACAAGTGAGGAAATAGGCCCGCAGTGGCTAGATGACTTGCCAGAGGTTTGTTTAACTGTAAAACCTCTTGGCCTCAATCCCTGAAGCTGAGACTATGAATAACACGTTGAGCTAACTGCTGTCTGTGATGGGCTTGTCCACTATCTGCATACCAGCAAGCAGGAGCCTGATTCAAAGCACTCTTAACTGCCAAGGCCTGGGAGACAAAGGTCTGATGGATGTGGTGCTGTATACTCTCTAGCCCAAAACAGAGGAAAACCATGTGGAAATTGCAGAGTTTTAATCCTCTCCGAAACATAGTTTTTAAGTTTCTTGGGAAGATACCAGGAATCAAACTCATGGCCTCATACTTGCCAGGCAGGCAGTTTTGTTGTTTTTGAGACTTAGATGTCTGATTCTAACTTCCTGATACTTGGGATTCTATATGTGCTAAATTACTACTTACTTTGTAGTTCAGGCTAGCGTTGAACTTACTGTGTAGCCCAGGCTGGCCTCAAACTCTAGGTGATCTTCTGCCCCAGCCTCCCGAATGCTAGGATCACAGGTATGTGCCACGATACCCAGCCCTGTTTCATTTTTTGTTGTGCATGGGATGGAATCCAGGGCCTCATTCCCAGCCTAAAATCTAACTTTTTAAAAACCTGGCTCATTACAGTAGATTTTAATGGAAGTAGTTAGGCTTGGTTATCCTGTGTGAAAGCTAGTGAATAAAGACTATGTAGCTCAGTGAGGAAGGGCTTGCTTGGCATGTATAAGGCCCCAGGTTCAACCTCCAGCACCCCCATCCAATAAAAGAATAGTTTTAGACATAATCACCCATAGTAATGGGTGTATAGTTGAAATAATGTTGATGACAGGAATTTCTTAATTTTATATTCCTCTGATGGTCTCTTAGTGCTTCTTAGACTTACTCACTTTGACACATGTAATTCCTGTGGGTTCCAGAAGATGACTGGAGTGTCACAGTTGTGTATACTAGGAGGCCCAGACAGCTAAGCTGCATGAGTTGTTAAATGAAGTGGGGTAGGTGCAAGATAGCTGGAAGGACTGTGGTGAGCTCATGTCGCATCCTTGAGCACACTTGGGTTGGCTCCAGCCTGTCATCACCATGAATCAGATCTTCTAGTTTTTCTCAAGAACCTGCAAATATATATATTTTAGATGAAATCTGCCCTGAAAAGTGTGTGTGTAGAAATCACCTTGAGGATTTACTCTCTGCTTTTGAATTTATCCTGAATGATGAGCTCTGCTCTTTGTTAACCTGTTTATACTAAATCAATCAAAGATAATTCTCTTAGGATGAACTCATAATATAGTTAAGTTGTCCTTCAAATGTACCAGGTTCTCCTGCCTCAAACTGTAGCCAGTAGTTGCTGAAAGTGCTCTGTGAGAGTGTGCCAGATGTCTTTACTGCCCTACAGACCCAGATTTTGAATCTGAGTTTGAGAAGCAGACAGAGCATGGTCCTGGTCAGTCTATGTGGGTGTCATTTTGCCAGTGAGTATAATGCTGTATGTTCTATAAAGCTAGATAGGTGTAATTATCTCTACTAATAATGAACTTCTAATGAAGCACTTTTGTTGAATGGATTATCTCTGACTACGAAGGATTAAATATGATGAAATTCCTTTTTTTTTTTTTTTTTATCGGTGCCAGGGATTGAACTCATGATGGCATGCTTGCATGGCATGGCTTATGCCGCTGAGCTAAATCCCCAGCCCCAATTCCTTGTTTTGGAATAATTTGATTTAACCTCCCACTAACTAACTTTTCTTCATACTTATAGGCATATAGTTGGAAAGAGAGGGGATACCAGAAAAAAAATAGAGATGGAGACCAAAACTTCTATTACCATTCCTAAGCCTGGACAAGATGGAGAAATTGGTGAGAATCAGTCTATATATAAGCTATGTTTGCATATGAATGGAGCAGGATACCTCAACTGAGTCATTTAATGACTTTTATTTTCTGAAACTCAGTAGCTATTGATTTTTCTTTGTTTCTTTTCTTTTCTTTTTTTTTTTTTTTCAGTACTAGGGATCTGAACCCAGGACTTTTCCACTGAGATACCTCCCCTGTCCTCTTTATTGTTTGAGACAAGGTCTCATTGAGCCCCTAAGTTGCCAGTCTGGACTTGCACTTAGAATCTTCCTGCTTCAGCCTCCCAGAATGCTGGAACTACAGATATGCACAACCACTGTGGCACAGGTGTTAAGCTCCCAAATGAACACAGATGTACACAACTTGCCCCTGACTTTGTTATCTGGCCCTTGATTTTGACTGGGCCGAGTGCTTGACCTGACCATGTACTGATGGAATGAAATATCCAGATTTTCTTCTGCATTAGATTTCTTTTTGCCTTGGTAACTTCAAATGCTGTTTGTGTATTGTTTTAAAGTAGAACCAGAAAAACTCAATTAGATCAGGAAATGTGAAGCAGTGTTCAGTCCTTTGATATGCATTCACTAAGATTTTTACTACTGTGTTAGACCAGCAAGAAAATGTTGATTAATATGAGACTACATAAGATAAAATGATATGATTAAATAATGACAAGAACAATAACATAATCTGATTCAAATAACTGCTCAGATGAGGAAGGACAGCTTGATGGTACAAATCAAGCCACAGAATGTCTGGAACCAGGTTTTACTTTGAATCAAAGACACAGGCTTTAGTTTTGCAATAATGAGGGATGCTGTGGGGACAAAATTTCTAAAACACATTCTAAAATGATAGGACTTCTTCAAAGCAGCAGCTTCCAGTAATTTCTTCTTTTCCTTCTCCTTCTCCACCCCTCCTTCATTTCCTCATCTTTTTTTTTTTTGAGATAGGGTCTTGTAGCATTGCCCGGGTTGGTGTTAAACCCTTGGGTTCCTTCTGCCTCAACCTTCTGAGTAGCCGGGTGTGTGTTGGGCCACGTATCATTGTGCCCGTTCACTGCCCATCAACACCCCTATGTTTGGCAAAAAAAATTACATGTGCCTTTTTTTTTTTTTTTTTTTAATGGAGGAGAAGTTTAAGTTGGCGCTGGTACAAGTATTCTTTATTTTGTGCTCATTTGAATAACTACCTTTATAGGTAAGTAACCCTTGAGATTAGAACATAGCTGTTTGAAAGAACTTTCTGTGATGCCTAGAATGTCCCATAGCTCCCCTGGCAGCCATAGGTAACTATGACTCTCAGGATATGGCCAGCGTTACTAAGAAGCTGAAGTTTTAGTTTTATTTGATTTTACTTCATTTATTTATTTATTGGGGGGTACTGGGGATCGAATTTATGACCTTGTGCTTGCCAGGCAGGTGCTTATGCCACTGAAATAAATCCCCAGCTCTGATTTTACTTCATTTAACGTGCAGCGTGTCGACCCCACATTGGACAGTTCAGTGCTAGAGTTTCCCTAGCCTTTTGGCAAGTTCAGTGAACTGTCATATAAGAACTTTTAGCAATACTTTATTCTGTTTTATTTCTTTATTTCTGCGGGGGATCAGACTCAGGGGCCTCGTTCATGCCAGGCTAATGCTCTACCACTGAGCTATATCTCCAGCCCTTAACATCATTTTAGAAGGACTTTTAGTAAAATAAATATTTGGTTCATTAAAGTTCTAAATCCAAATGTTGAGTTTTCCTTAAGCTTTAAGATTTAAGTTACAAGTCACCTGTGGTGACGCACGCCTGTAGTCCCAGCACTTCGGGAGGTTTGTTAGGAAAAAGGAAAACAGAGGTCTGAGCTCAACAGGACAGGTTTATTTCAGATCAAACCTGAGAGGGACTGTTCTGGCCCTGGAGACCAGACCTGCTGCTCTCTACATGCTCTGAGACCTTTTATAGGGTCAGGGGGATGGGGCGGGGTGCGGGGCGCTGTGAAAGGAAGAGGTCACAATGGGCTCTGAAGGGGCAGAGTTCAGTGAAAAGGAGTGTGGCTCCCTGCCTGGGAAGAGGCTCACAAAAGCTCAGGGCATTGCTGTTGCTTGTCAAGCACCAGGCTCAATAATGATGCGAGTTATGGATTACGGTGCTCACTGGGCCTTATCAACCCATAATTAGACATTTTTAGCAGGTACAAGAATAGCAGGGGGAAGAGGTTGAAAGCAGTCTCTGCTCAGACCAGGATACCATGATTGGGTTCCTTCAAGGCTGAGGCAGAAAGATTGCAAGTTTGAGCCCAGGCTGGGCAATTTAGCAAAGTTTAGGCAGACTCTATCTCAAAAAACAAACAAACAAACAAACAAACAAGAAAAGAAAAGAAAAAAGAAAAAGGCAACTGGGGATATAACTCATTGTGAAAGCTCTGGGTCCAATCCTGAATACTGGCGGGGAGGAGCAAGAATTTAGCCAAACTAAGCCAGACATGGTGGTACACACTTGTAATCCCAGCACTTGGGAGACTGAGGCAGGAGGATTACTGTGAGTTTGAGACCAGCCTGGGTACGTAGTGAGTTCAAGTCCAGCCTGTACTACAAAGTGAGACTCTATCTCAAAAAAAAAAAAAAAAAAAAAAAAAAAGGAAGAATTTGGCAGAACTAATTTACTTGAAAAGCAAGAAGATAAACTGGCTTCTAGGGAATAAAATATCTGGAAATATCATATTGTTTGATTTTGTATGTGATGGAAATCAAGACTATAGTATCAGCGTGGGTTTTGCTGCCATTTCGTTTTTCCCTTCTGCCTCTATGTCAGAGAAACTGGAGGAGGAGGCAACCTAGTGATTGGAATTGTCCTCCGAAGAACCACCCACTCTTGTCTGTTTTGAAGGCTCAGGCAATGGAAGATCAGAAGGAACTTTCTAAATGACTGTGTCATTGCAGTTAGGAATTTTTGAAACATTGAGCCTGGGGCTGGGCTGCAGCTCCAGGGTAGGACACTTGCCCAGCTTGTAGACCTTTGGCTCCCACCCCAGCACAAGAGAGAAAAAGTAAAATGTCTTTCATTATTTTCTCTCTGTGTGTTTCCTGTCATAGTCCTTAGATACATGCCACATGGTGTTTGTAACTGTGGATTTCTTTCTTGTTTTGTTTTTAAGACAAGAGTCTTACTATGGAATTTGGGCTGCCCTCAAACTCACTGTGTAGCCCAAACTGGCCTCTGACTCACTGGGATTCTCCTGCCTCAGCCTCCTGAGTGCTGGGATTACAGGTGTGTGCCATCAGGCCAACAGCAGTTGTGGAATTTTTTTTTTTTTGGTACCAAGGATTGAACTCATGATCTTGTGCTTGCCAGGCAGGAGCTGTGCCACTGAGCTATATCCCAGAGTCATCTGAGCTTCTTTTTTTAAATTAAATTAAATTTTTTATTTTAAAGAGGATAAAACCAAGGAAAATAAACAACGAAACCAATCAAAATAAACCAGTAAAAGTGATACAGGACTTCAAAACCTTATGAAACCAACAATAGTTTCCATAATGCCTTTTGTTGTCCTCGCAATAGCTGAAGATACCTTTGGACATAATAAAATTGAATAGGGCCGGGTATTGTGGCTCATCCCAGCACTCGGGAGGTTGAGGCAGAAGGGAGGCTAAGGCAGGAGGATCGTTGAGAGTTTGAGATCAGCCTGGGCTATAAAGTGAGCTCAAGGCCAGCCTAAACTGCATAGAGAGGCCCTGTCTCAAAAACAAACAAACAAACAAACAACCCCCCCCCCAAAAAATTGCGTGGAACAGAATAGAAACAATAAAAACAAAACAACAAGTGCAATAAAGGATTTCAAAACAAGCCAATAGTAAATCCAAAATGGCTACTTTATAATATGTCTTGGTATCTTTTAAACAGCTGCTCATGCCATCAGATTTAACATATTTAAACAAAACAAAGGAGAATAAAACCCAACCCAACAAAACAATGAAAATGATATGGTTTCCAGGCGGGATTGTTTCCTGATGAGGCCTTGTTCTCTCCCTCCACAGTCTGTGAATGGCGCTGACTCACCCAGAGAGGCCTGGGTCTGGCTGTCCCCACTCTGGCTAGTGACCCCTGCATGGCACTGATTTCTGGGCGGGGGTTACCTCCTGGTGAGGCCTGGCTTGCCCCTTGCCGCCTGAGAATGGTGCAGACTCGTGGAGAGAGGCCTGGGGCTGGCCGTCCCCATTCCGGCTGTGGCTCACGCATCCATCTGAGCTTCTTATTTAACCATCTGATTCTCACACGGCCTGTGTGCTTTTTACTCCACAGTTTAATTATTCCCATAGAGCCTGGGTGCCTTTTGCCTTGAACTTTAATTGTTTGTGTGCTTTTGCCCCATATTTTCACCATTCACTCTTCATAGAGCCTATGCATTTTTGGCCCACAGTTCAGTCATTCAGTTTAAACATTCGTTCCTGGCCAGGTCCCCCAAATGTTTTCAAACAGGGTCTCTCTATGTAGTTCAGGCTGATCTTGAACTCACTATGTAGTCCATGCCGGCCTCGAACTCACAGCAATCATCCTGCCTCAGTCTCCTGAGTGCTGGGATTACAGGACAATACACCAGCTTCTTTGATTAACTTTGACACTTGTTTTCTGTGTCTATCAATTTGCTTGGTCTGGATGTTTCCTGAACTTGCATACAATATGTATGTGTGTGATTCCTCTGGAGATTGGATTTAGGGCCTAGTGCGTGCCAAGCAAGCTTTCTATCATTGAGCTGTACTCCCTGGCCCAGTATGTGGATTTTTCTGTTTTTCATTTAGCATAATTTTCAAAGTTCTTCTGTATTGTACCATGTGTCAGCACTTTATTCCTTTTATGGCTAAGTAATGTCTCATTGTATAGAAATATCATATTTAGCTTGTCCGTTTATCACTTGATGGATATGTGGGTTTTCACCTTTTAGTTATTATTGTAAATAAAGATGTTACAAACATTTGTGTATGAACTTTTATTTATATTTATTTATTTATTTTGAGACAGGCATTTACTGTATATCCTGGTCGTGAACTTGTGATCCTCTTGCCTTGTCTCCCAAGTAATGGGATAGGTGTGTGCACCATGCCTGTTTTTTTGAGACAAAGTCTTACTATTTAACTCAGGCTGCCTCTAATTCATGGTGATCTTCCTGCCTCAGCTCTTAAGGGCCAGGATTATAGGCATGTGCCACCATGCCTGGTTGGCTACAAGTTTTTTAAAGCACCTTTTTTTTTTTTCAATACTTATTTTGGATCCTTGGAGCGGAACTGCTAGATCACATGGCAATTCTGTGCCGAAAATTTGTGGGGTCTGGCAAGCATTTCCATAGCAACACAGTAAGCCTCTTTTCTTTGTTTGCAGTCATCACTGGCCAGCATCGAAATGGTGTAATTTCAGCCCGAACTCGGATTGATGTGCTCTTGGACACTTTTAGAAGAAAGCAGCCCTTCACGCACTTCCTTGCATTTTTCCTCAATGAGGTCGAGGTTCAGGAAGGATTTCTGAAATTCCAGGAGGAAGTACTTGCAAAATGCTCCACGGTAAGCTGCCAACACAGCAGGAAGTCTAAAAAGAGTCAAATATTGAAAAAGCAGGGCCAGGGATTTAGCTCAGTGGCATAAGCACCTGCCTGGCAAGTGCAGGGTCGTGAGTTCTATCCCCGGTATCGCAAAAAAAAAAAAAAAAAAAAATTTATATGTATATATGGCACAGAAGTGTTTATCATTCAGCCAGTAGGAAGATACAAGCCTCTTCTCCTACGATGAGCTTCAGGTGGCTGCTTGTAGTGCTGAACTGAAGAAGAACCAGAGCTCTCCACCCCTGAGTTTCTGTGTGTTACACGGGCAGCCTACACAGTAGCCTTAGGGTGGCGAGGCGCGGAGGTTCACCAAGGTGCTCACCGTCCTCCGTTCCTCTTGGTGGCTGTGTTAGTGAGATGCCACAACCCGTGGATATTTTGTCTCTAGTCATGGTGTGTGTGCCTTAGGACTGTGACTAAGAGATGAACTCAGCGGGTAACTCACTGTGTGGGTCCCCTTCAGTCTCTTAGACAGAAGCTTTTCTTCCTTTTAATAAATTCCTACTCTTAAAAAAAAAGGGATGAGCAGAATAGAATTGGCAGACTTGTATAATAATGAAGCACTGTGATAATAGCAAATAATCCAGATTAGAAAACAAGTTTTGAAATTTCTTTTGTATATAATTTCACTTGATTACAAAGAAAGCTTGCCATTGTAAAAAATTTATAAAAGTGATGTTTATTATAGAAAATGTGGGAAGCAGACATGGTGACACATGCCTGTAATCCTAGCACCTAGGGAGGCTGAGGCAGGAAGATCACATCAAGCTTGGACTACATAGTGAGTTTGAGGACAGCCTTAATGACATAGGCAGACCTTTCCTCAAGAGGAGAAAAGAAAACATCCAGAAAAAAGGAAAATGTGCAAAGTACAAGCATGCAGAAACAATAAAAAGAACAACTAATTTTGATAGGAGTAAAGCTGTAATTTTTGAAAACTACTTTACCAGTTATCCTCTAAAGAATTAAAAAAAATTTTAAACTCTGTCTTCAAAGTTACCATGTAGTAAAATTCACCTTTTGGGAGTATATTTCCATGAGTTCTAATATGCATGTACACTTCTGTAACTACCACATGATTAGACTCCAGAAAAATTTCACTTTCAAGGTTACCTTCCCTACCCTACCCCAGTGCCAGTCACTGTTCTCTTCTTCATGATAGCTTTGTCTTCCTGAGAATTTCATATATGTGGAATCCTGTGCTAGCTAACTTTTTGAGACTGGCTTGTTTTGTTTCCTCTAGTTTGAGACAGAATCTCACTATATAGTTCAGGCTGGCCTTGAAACTTGTGGCAGTCCTCCTGCCTCAGCCTCCTGGGAGTGCACCACCACACCTGGTGAGACTGGCTTCTTTACTTAGTGTAGTGCCTTTGAGAGTCCTTTAGGCCATGTCAGATGTATCAGTAGTTTATTCTGCTTTGTGGCTGAGTGTATTCCACTTTGCAGACGTGCTAAGATTTGCTAATCGTGGATGCTTCTGCACCATTGCAGTACAAGGGGTGATTCAAATACATGGTGAAAAAAGAATACATGGTAAATGTTTAAATTTAAAACATTTTTGGAGGCTGGAGATACAGCTCAGTGGCACAGTGCCTGCCTGGCAAGTCCTAAGTTCGAGTCCCAATAACAGTCCCCCTGCAAAAAACTTATTACAGTGAAAGACACATCTCCATTAACCCCCCTCAAAACTGTGCCCCTCACTTCATACACACTTATCCCATTATTCTTGTCACTTCGTGAAGCAGGTCTAGAAGTCTTCTTTCACATCTTTACAAGATGTGATTAAAGAAAAAATTGTGAGTGCCGCTGCCGCTACCGTCCAGCGGAAAGGCAGCTCGCAGAGCGCGGTGGGCAGCCTCGCCGGCCTCACGCACCGCATCTTGCACTGACCGACTTGTTTATTACAGTGGAAAATCTCTGCAAACCACACATCCTTGAAGTAACTTACATTTATTTATAATTTTTTGAGATAGGGTCTCATTATGTAGCCCAGGCTGGTCTCACAGTGGTCCTCCTGCTTCAGCCTTTGAGTGCTGGGATTACCTGGGGTTATGGTCTGGGACTACAAGCCGCCATGCTTGTCTACAGGTTTGTGACACATTTTTAAATGACTAATTTGGTGTTCAGGTGCTGAAGCAAGGTCGTAGCTATAAGTAAAATACCCATGTATATGTTATGTGGCTGTTACTAGTGAACCATCAAAGCATCACTTTCCCCCCTAACATTCCAAAGCAAGATGATTTCATCCTTGGTGGAAACGAAGGGTAGAGTAGATCAGAACTACATGTGTGTCAGTATAGGCTGTAAGTTTTCAGTGGGCGGAGGCTGTTAAGTTTTGAAATTATTTTACCTTGTAAATACCACCTACTGAAGCTCAGCATTGTATTTATTTGAAATGTTATAAATACCTGTACAAGTGGATCGTAGTAAATGTCTTTTTTCCCTCTTTGTGTGTATATGCCTGCGCCTTTTCCTTCTCTCACTTTTCTTTTGGCTGCTGGCATGGGTTGACAAATACTGGAAAAATTAATTCAGCGGGAATGGGATTGTCCGCTCTGAACATTATGCTGGCCCTAATGAGTCCCAAGTACTTCCTCCCGCTTTCAGGAGCCAGTGGACTGACAGAGCTGCCTTCCTGCCTTTCAGTCAGGCCCTGCCAACAGCAGGAGATAAACACAGCACAAAAGAGGAAAAAGGAAGGGACCATTATCTGCGTTAGGTGGAAGAGATTTTTAGCGGTTTCATTCTGGTGTTCGAATGACAGGCAGATGGCTGTAGAAGGCTGCAGGCATTTTCCAGTTGTGCTCTGCACTCCTGCAATTTCGGTGAGCTCCCTTCTAGGAGCTTTGAGGTACAGATACATGTTCCCTGAAGTGGCACTTATTCCCCAGTAGGCTGTGTGGCATTCAGTCTTGTTTTATGTCTCCTGAAACTCACTTGGATCATTGAGTTTCATCACCTGCAAAATTGAGATGGTTTCTTCCTTTCCTTAAGATACAGGAAAATAAACACTTTTTTCTTTTCCTTTCTTTGCTTTGTTTTGAAATCAGGTCTTGCTATATTACCCAGCTGGCTTTTTTTTTTTGGTATCAGGAATCGAACTCAGAGCCTCATGCTTTCCAGGCAGGCACTGTGCTGCTGAGCTATATCCCTAGCTCTGTTTGGTTTTTTGAGACAAGGCTTTACTGTGCAGTTCAGGCTTGCTTTGAACTCATTTTGTAACTCAGGCTGGCCTCAAACTCACAGCAACCCTCCTGCCTCAGCCTCCTGGATTCACTCAGCCTGCTGGGTTCACAGGCATGCACTGCCACTGCTGGTATCCCTGTTGCCTTTGAACTCTTGGCTGCAAGTGGTCCTCCTGCCTCAGCCTCCTGAATGGCTGGGAAACCAGGTATTGCACCACCTTGCTTTGCTAAGAACAGACATTTTTAATTTTGATGGAGTCTATTTTCTTTTTATGGCTCATGCTTTTTATCTGTCTATAAAAACCTTTGTCCTAAGGTTGTTAAAATTTTATTCTCTAAGCTATAAACTATAAAATTAGGTTTTAGCTTTTTTTTTTTGGGTATCAGGAATTGAATTCAGAGCCTTATGCTTGCCAGGCAGGCACTGTGTTGCTGAACCTGTTTTAGCTTTTATATTTAGTCTGTGTTTCCTCTTGAGTTAATTCTCATGTATGGTAAAATGTACGGATCAATGTTTGTTGTTTCCCCATGTAGGTATCTAATTTTCCCAGTGCCATTTTTTTCTGTTCTTTCCACATTGAGTGACATTGATTCCTCTGTCAGAATGTGAATCTGTGTGTGAATCTTATTCCTATCCGTGACTTTATAGCAGCACTATGTAGTGTTGATTACCATTGCTTTGTAGTAACCTTCTAGTCTTATAGTGTACGCTTTCCAACTTTGTTCTTCAAGATTGTTCAGCCTTTTGTATTTCTGTGTGACTTTCAAAATTAGCTTAAATTGCTACAAAATTTCCCCTGCTGATATCTTGTAGCTTTAATGCACATGTCAAAAATATGGGCCAGGCGTGGTGGCGCGCACTTGTAATCCCGAAGCACTCCGTGGCTGCGGTGGATGATTGCCACGAGGGCTACGTGAAAGTTCAAGACCAGCCTGAACTGTACAGCAAGAGACTCTGTCTCAAAAATCCAAAACAAAACAAAACGAAACAAAACAAAACATATGTACATTGTTATACAGTAGTGCTTCAGTTCGGGAATGTTATTCTCTCTGTGATTCTGGTTGGAAACTGAACTGGATGAGAACCAAATCAGGTTTCCCATAGAGGTTAACATTGACCCTCACTGCTGAATTTCATTTAGTTCCCATCCAATTCATTTTGTGACTAGAATCATGGAAAGAATTTAGTTTGTGAAGTGAGATACCACTTGTATGTTAAGATATTTGTTGTGTATTTATCTTCCTAAATTCTTGGTTTTTTTGTTTGTTTTATTTTGTCTTTTTGAGACGTGGTCTCATTTATGCAGTCCAGGCTGGTCTCAGACTCACTGTGTAGCCCAGGCTGGCCGCGAGTTCACATCGACCCTCCTGCCCCAGTCTCCTGAGTGCTGGGATTACAGGTGTGTACCACCATACCTGGCAGTGTTTATGTTTTTTGATACTTTTTAGTTTTTGCGATACTGGGACTTGAACATAGAGCCTCATGTGTGTTAGATAAGTGCTCTTCCACTGAGCTACATACCCAGCCTTTTTAATTTTATTTTGAGAATGGGGTGTTGCTAAATTGCCCAGATTGGCCTTAAACTGGTGATCCTCCTGCTTTAGCCACTTGAGTAGCTAGGATTGGGCCGGGGATTTAGCTCAGTGTCATAAGCGCCTGCCTGGCAAGTGCAAAGTTGTGGGTTCAATCCCTGGTACCGCAAAAAAAAAAAAAAAAAAAAAAAGGAAAAAAAGAGTAGCTATAGTATTGTAGACATGTGCTACCATGCCTGACTTTTTAATGTTTTAGTATTACTTTTTTTAATTAAAATTTTTTTTGAGACAGGATTTCAGTGTGTATTTCAGGCTGGTCTTGAATTCATGACAGTCCTCTTGCCTCAGCCTCTCAGGTGCTAGGATTACAGGCTTGGGGCACCATACCCAGCTATTTTTGATGTTATTATTAATGAAATTCTTTTTTTTTTTTTTTTTGTACTGGGACTTGAATTCATGACCTTGTGCTTGTCAGGCAGGAGCTTGTACCACTGAGCTAAACCTTTGCCCCTAATGAAATTCTTTTAAATTTCATTTTCTATTTTTTTTTGTTGTTGTTGCTTATGTTAAATTTATCTTAAATTTTTCATGTCTAGTATTTTGATTTATTTATTTTTGGTACTGTATATTATTTTTAAATTTCAATGTTCACTTGGGTGTTATTACTACTATACAGAAATACGATTGATTTTTGTATGTTGACTCTCTCCCGAGACCTTTCTAGGTCACTTATTCTTTCTGGTAGGACTGCCATAGCAGCAGTCCCATAAGCCAGCCTCTCTGCTCTCGCACGGTGGCCCTCCCTCATGATGTAGGTTGTACTACTTTTCCTTATTTTAGTTGGCTCAAACGCTCCAGAACTTGTTTCTTTTCCTACCTTTAAGAAAACTTTGCTACTATAAAAAAAAAAATACCTCAGACTAGGGGACTTAACAGGAGAAATGTATTTTCTCACAATCCTGGAGGCTGGAAATCCATGTTAAAGATTTCAACAGGATTGGTTTCTTCAGAGGCCTCCCAGTGGCTTGTACATGGCCGGCTTTCCCCGTGTTCACGTGGTATTCCCTTTGAGTGCGTCTCTGTCCTGCTCTCCTTTACCCAGAGTACACCAGCCGTACTGGATTAAGCCCCCCATATGACCGCATTTTGCCTCCTGCTGCTTCAGAAGGCCTCTGTCCAAATATAATCTCCCCTTGAGTTATTAGGTTAGGCCTTCAACATGGGAATTTGGAGGGGGCAATGAGGAGACAAAATTCAGTCCATACAGGTAGGTTTTCATTTTCATTTTTCCTTCTTTCTTTTTTTTTTTTTTTTGTCTTTTGAGACAGAGTTTCACTTAGTAGTCAGGCTGGCCTCAAACTCAGTTTGTAGCCCTGGTTGGCCTTGAGCTAACAGCAATCCTCCTGCCTTATCCTCCCGAGTGTTGGGATTACAGGCATTTGCCATCAGGCCTGGCTTTGCTAATAAGTTATTAAAAAATAATGACTATATGTTAATTTTTTTTTTTTTTTTTTTGACACTGGGGATCAAACGACCTCATGTTTAGCAGGCAAGCGTGTGAGCCGCTGAGCTAACTCTCCGGCCCTAGATGTTAAATTTTGTCAAATGCTACTTTTGGGGGGAGGGTACTGGGAATCAAACTCAGGACCTTGTGCGTGTCAGGCAGGTACTTGTGCCACTGAGCTATATCCCCAGCCCACAAATGCTTTTTTAATGTCTGTGAGATAAACTTTTTTCTTCATAGTAAAAATATGGTAAATTACATTCATTGGTTTTTGAATTTTAAACCAGTCTTTCTTCTTAAGATAAGCCTCTTGGTCTGTAAGCATTATCTTTCCTTTTTTTTTTTTTTTTTTTAAATTTTATTTGTACCAGGGATTGAACTCACAACCTCGTGCTTGCAAGGGAGGTGCTTATGCCACTGAGCTAAATCCCTGGCCCTAAGCATTATCTTTTTAAAATATAATGCTGAATTTATTTGCTTAAACTATATTAAAGATTTTTTCATTTATGTTCATGAGCAATATTGCTTTTAATTTTCTTATAAAATGTTTTTATCTTGAATTGACAGGTAGTTAATTATACATATTTATGGGATATAGTGTAAAATTTCAGTATGTATATACAGTTATGTAATGATCAAGTTCATATAATTGGCATATGTATCACCTCTGACATTTATCTGTTCTTCCTTTTGGGAACATTAAAAACTGCTTTGTACATTGAAGTTGAATTGAAACTCAATTCAACTAAACACTGAAACATTGAACTTTGAACGTTGAAACAATGTTCTTGTTGGGAACATTGAAACTTCTACTGTTTTGATATATTCAATTAATCATTGTCACCCATAGTTACCCTGCTGTGCTACAGAGCAAGTTTTTCTTCCTATCTGCCTCATTCCTGTACCTGTTAACCATCCTCTCTCCATTCCCCTGGTTTTGATAGAATTTGATTGACAATGTGACTCAAATCCAGATGAATAAAATGAGACGGGAAGTGTCCTTTTTTATTTGGAGAGTTTGTATGGATACTATTTTTTTCCTTTCATTCCTTTTTTGATGGTGTTGAGGATGGAACTGAAGGCCTTGTGTGTGCTAGGCAGGCATTCTACCACCGAGCTGCACCCCAGCCCTATTTCTTTTTTATTTATTTATTTATTTTTATTTTTTTGATACTAGAGGTTGAACTCATGACTGTGTGCTTGCAAGGCAGGCACTTATGCCGCTGAGCTAAATCCCCAGCCCTTCTTTTTTAATTTTTGCTTGAATTCACCAGTGAAGCCAACCAAACCTACAATTTGGGGAGAAAGTTTATGGTTTTTAAAATTGATTTAAGACTTTTTTTTTTTTTAATGTCTTTTTGAGACAGGGTCTCGCTATGCAGTTCAGGCTGGCCTTGAACTCACTTTGTAGCCCAGGCTGGTCTTGAACTAACAGCGATCCTCCTGCCTCAGCCTCCTAAGTGCTGGGATTACAGGAATGAGCCACTATGTCCGGCCTTAAGACTGTTCTTGTTAGTCATTTTGTGAATGTGCTTTGATAAATTGGATCTTCGAAGGAATTTTTCTGTTTGTCTAAGCTTTTGAATTTCTTTGAACTACAGTTGTTCTTAATTTGTTTATTACTTTAAAATTTTTTTTTATTTTAAAGAGAATAAAACAAAACAAAACAGAATAAAACCAATCAGAACAGAATGATGCAAGTGATACAGGATTTCAAAACAAGACAACAGGAAATCAACAATGATTACCATAATGTCTCTTGTTTTCTTCAAAATAGCTGTCCATACCTTCACACATGATAAAATCAAATTTGTTTATTGTTTTGATGTCTGTAATCTCTGAATTGGAGGGAAAAGAAGGGAAAAAACTCTTGAGTTGATACCTCTTATTTTATTGCTGATGTTGGTAATTTGTGGCTTCTCTCGTTTTGTCTGGCTAGCGGTTTATCAACACTAGTGATCCTTTCAAAAGACTGGCTTTTGGTTTATCCTTTTTCTATTTCATTGATTTCTGCTTTTATCTTTGTTACTGAATTTCTTCTGCTTAACTTTGGATTAAGTGTAGTCTTTTTTTGGCTTTTTATTTTTATTTTTTAAAATTTTTTAATTTTAAGGACAATAAAACAAAGCAAAATAAAGCAGATCAGAACAAAACTGCAAGCAACACAGTATTTCAAAACAAGACAACAGAAAATGAACAGTGGTTACCATAATGTCTCTTGTTTTCTTCTAAATAGTTGTCTATATCTTCACACACATTGAATTCATACAAAACAAAATAGTATAACACGCAACAAAGCAGAATAATGAAAGCATTACAGGCTTTCAAAACCAGACAATAGGAATGTCAACAATGGCTACCGTAATGTCTCTTGTTCTCTTCAAAATAGCTGTCCCTACCTTCATGTTGAAATCAAATAATACAAAACAGACTAAAAACACTATAAATAAAGAATAAAAGCATTACTGGATTTCACAGCTTGATGACAGGAAATCAGCAACAGATACCATAATGTCTCTTTTCCTTCAGAATTGCTATTCATTTCATCACGCATAATCCAATCAATTCTTGTAAACTGTTTAGGAGAAGTTCTAGGCATGTATAAGCCTCTACGTGTACATCTATCCTTTCTGCACTAGAGGGAAAACAAAACAAAACAAAACAAATTACTATGAAAACAAGAAACACAAGAGTAAAATAAATAGCGATAGCAAAGAGCCCAAAACAATGACAATATAGACCTTCAAAACAAGGTGGTAGGAACATAACTAAGATTGTTATTTTTCATAGTAATCTTCAAAAGAGTTCCTCAGATCACCAGACACAAACATGCAAAATTGAGCCAATCTTATGAATGTTAAATGTTTTGCTCCAAGAACTAGTAGAATTTGTAGCACAATCATCTTAGCTATCTTAAGTATATTTATACAAATTTAAATATTTTTTCTTTTCTCTTTCTTTTTTTTCCTTCCTTTTCCTTGAGTTATTATTTTTTTCCCCTTTGTGCAGATTCTTATCCTTTCACAGTATTTATTGAGGATTTTGTATCTTGTATACTCTTGCCATTTCTTACACTAGGGAGATAGTACAGTATTTATACATGTGAGTTTGATTTATTTCACTTATAAGTATGGCCTGAAGTTGCATCCATTTACCTATAAAAGTTTCAATGTGATCATTCTTTATAGCTGAGTAGTACTCATTGTGTAAAACTACCACATCTTTTTTATCTGTTGTTCCTCAGTGGATGGGCATTTAGGTTGTTTCCAAGATCTGGCTATTGCAAATTGTGATGTTATAAACATGGGTACATATATATCTCTGTGATACAGTGTTTTCAGTTCTTCTGGGAATATGCCCCAAAGTTGAATAGCTGGGTCAAATGGGACTTCCAATCCCAGCTTTTTGAGGAATCTCCAGACTGACCTCCACAGTGGTTGCATCAGTTTACACTGCCACCAACAGTGCAGAAGAGTTCCTTTTTTCCCACAACTTCTCCAGCATTTGTTGTTGGTAGTTTTCTTGATCCTGGCCATTCTTTCTGGAGTGAAATGGAATCTCAGTGTGGTTTTAATTTGCATTTCTCTAATGACCAGTGATGCTGAACATTTTTTCATGTATTTATTTGCCATTTGTATTTCTTCATCTGAGAAGTGTGTATTCATCTCAGATGCCTATTTTTGGATTGGGTCTTTGAATTTTGGGCATCTGATTCTTAAAAATTCTTTCTATGTTCTAGACAGAAGTCCTTCGTGTGAGGGACAGTTGACTAAGATTTTTTTCAAAATTCATGGGTTTCCTTTTTACTCTGTTGGAGATTTCTTTTGACATGCAAAAACTCTTTAATAAGACGTGATCCCAGTTACTGATTCTGGGAAGTATTTCCCGTGCGGTTTGGTTCTTGTTCATGAATTCTCTGCCTACCCCTAAGTCTTCAAGATTTCTACCTACTTTGTCTTCCAGCACATTTAGTGTTTCTGTTTTAATATTTAGATCTTTGATCCATGTTGACTTTAGTGTTTTTGGCTTTTTAATGTAGAAACTTAAATCATTGATACGAGACCTTTTTTTCCTAGGATAAGCATTTAAAGCTGTAAATTTCCCTCTATACATTAGCTGCCTACTCCAAAATTTAATATGTTGTATTCTTATTTTCATTTAGGCCAAAATATTTTCTGATTTATCTTGTGATTTCTCACCTAACCCATGAGTTATTTAGAAATATGCATTTTCCAGATATCTTGTTGGTTTCTAATTTAATTCTCCTAGTCAGATAACATACTCTTTATGATTGTATGAACTCTTTTAAATGCTTTTAGATCCATTTTCTGGAGCAGAATTTAATCTTTCTTAGTGAATGTTCCATGTGTATTCTTATGTTTTTAAATTAAGTGCTCATCATAGTCAGGTTGGGGTCCTATAAAAAAGTCCCGCAGATAGGGTGCCTTAAACAGCAGAATGTATGTTTTACAATCCTGCAGACTCGTAGGTCTAATGGGAGATGCCGGTCAGTTGCCTGAGTTGTAGGAGGACTTTACTGAATCTTCACATATAGGGAGGGGTGAGGTGGAGAGAGACGATATCTTTTTCTTTTTGCGAAGACTCCATCCTCATGACTTAATGAGTTTCCAGATGCCATCTCTAGATACCATCCCGTTAGGGGTTAGGATTTCAACATGTCAACTAGAGGGACACACCTGTTCTTCACCATAGCCTATAAATGTTACAGTGCTGATCTGTGTGTCTTCTATATCCATATTGATTTCTGTTAATCACTGAGAGAGGCATGTTGAAATCTCCAGCAATAATTGTGGATACAACTGTTTCTCTCTTTAATTTTATCAATTCTTTCATGCCTTCTTGATGAATAAATTGTTTTATAAGTATGAAATGCTTCTATCTCTGACCATATTTGTTGTTCTGAAATATACTTTTTCTCCTTGTAGGTTTCATTTGACTGATATTTACAATGTATATCTGTTTTCATGGTTTTACTTTTAACATGTTTTGTATGCAGAGTAGGCAGCTTGCCAGCTGCCTGCCTTTTTCTTTCCCCTTTCCCCTCCCCCTTCTCTTCCTCTTCTTCTTTCTTCATCACTCCTTCATTCATTCATTCATTGAATCAGTCTTTTTAAAAATTTATTCCTTGAGACAATGTCTTGCTGTGTAGCGCAGCTTTGAACTCACAGTTCTGCCTCAGGATTACAGAGGCGTGCTACCACGCCTGGCTCAAAGTAGCTTTCTTCTATATAGTGTTTAGTTGGGTACTGTGTATTTGTAATCCTTAGCCTGATACACTATTTGCCCTTTAGGTGGAGTGGTTGGACCAGTGGTGGCGAACTTATGGCACATGTGTTGTTTACTTTTAAGATGTTAATGTATGAATTGTTTTTTCTAAACTAAAACCTCAGTATTCAGGTTTGATTGCAGTGTTGGTAGTCTGTGATAAACAGCTGGGTTTTGGGGGTGCATTTTGGGCACTCCTTTCTAAAAGGTTCACCAGCACTGGTTCACCATTAGCATTTCAGTGATGGGTAACCTTACATCTACCATCTTGCTCTTTGTGTCTTTTTTATCATTTTTTAAAAAAATTTTTATGTTGAGAGATAGTCTCATTAAATCACTAAGTTGCCCGGGCTGGGCTTATTTTTATTTTATTTTTTTATTTTTTGGTTCTGGGGATCGAACTCATGGCCTTGTATTTGCCAGGCAGGCACTCAAGCCACTGAGCTAAATCCCCAGCCCCAATAATTGTAGAGTTTTTTTTTGTTTTTTTTGTACCAGGGATCGAACTTGCGACCTCGAGCTTGCAAAGCAGGCACTTATGCCACTGAGCTATATCCCCAGCCCTATTTTATCATTTTTTAGATTGAGCTTTTTGGTTTTTTTTTTCCCAGGGATCAAATCACGACCTTGCACTTGCCAGGTGTGGTGCTGAGCTGTATGCCCAGTCCCCTATTTTTGTTTTTAAATTTCATTTTACTAAGAGTATTGGTATCAGTCTTTTTTTTTTTTTAATTTGTTCCTTGAGACAAGGTCTTGCTGTGTAGCCCAGCTTTGAACTCTCAGTTCTGTCTCAGGATTACAGGGGCGTGCCACCATGGGGATGTAGCTCAGTGGTAAAGTACTTGCCTGTGTGTAAGACCCTGGGCTTAATCCCCCCAAAAAGTCTCATTGGCTACATCTGTTTTATTTTTTAAGTTAGTACTTTTAAGGTTTACAGTGTATGCCTTTGAATCAACCCACACTACTTTGAAATCCTACATATACCACTTTATCTTTAAGGAAAGAACCTTACAATGTGTCAGTGTATTATGCATTTGTCCCCTGCTGTATCATTGTCACTTGTGCTGTATTGTTATTACTTATTTTGTTTCTCTTCACAAACAACTTCTTTGAAGTTATATTTTATTGGTACATTTTGGATATACATAATGGTTATGTTCATCATAGAGAATTTATACCAGTCTGTGGTGTAACATGGATTTTTCCCCCATTTTCTTATCCTCCCTTCAACCCCTCCTTCCCTCCCTATTTACCAGACTTCACAAACGGCTTCTTGTAACATTTTTTTATAGTTCAGATTGTGTGGAAACACTTTCACCTTTTATTTGCCTAAAATAATTGATTCTTCTTTTTTTCTTTAGCATTATAAAGGCCACATTCAATTTTCCTTTGATAAGAAACCTGTTATTCTCTGTTCTTCTGTGTATAATGTAGATGGCTGCTTTTTTCCCTTCACTCAAACTATAATAGTATGAGGAATATCTTTGTGCTCTAATGTCGTGTGGTCTCACATGGTCCTTGGTAGCATTTCCCCCCTCCAGTACAAGGTCCCGGATAAGGTGCTGCATTTTATGTAGCTTCGTTTGTTAGTTTCCTTGTGGGGCTGGGATCAGACTCAGGGCCTCGTGGATGCTATGCATATGCTCTACCACTGAATTATACTCCCCAGCCTGGGCGTGGGTTGGTTTTTTTGTTTGTTTGTTTGCTTGTTTGTTTGTTTTTTGGAAGTGTCTTACTCTGTAGTCCAGGCCTTGAATTCGCTGTGTAGCCCAGGCTGGCCTTGAACTCACCAGTTCTACTGCCTCAGCCTCCTGAGTGCTGGGATTACAGGCATGTACTACCAGACCTGGTCTGGGTGTATTTTTAGTTTTGTTTTGTTTTTGCCATGCTTGGGGTTGAACCCAGGGCCTTGTGATTGCTTGGCAAGTGCTCTATCAGTGAGCTACATTCGCACCTTGCATGTAGTTTTTAATATCGCCGTAACTTCTTTTAGCAGGACCATTTTCATAGCCTTTCTGAATTTCCTGCCATTGACATATTGGAGAATATAGTCCTCTGCAACCTTTTTTCCTGCTGAGTACAGCATTATTTGTTTTATGTTTCTCTGTGCTTCTTCAAGTTTAGCCTAAAGTTATGGATCCTCAGAGCACTGCACAGGTGATGTCGTGTCCTCAGGCTATCATAACTAGGGGCAGATGGTGATACTGTCACAGGTGATGTTGCATAGTTAAGATCTCCAGTTTCTTCTAAGTATAATGGCTTTGTTATACCTATTATTATTATCATCTTCTTTTTTTTTTTTTTTTTTTAATTTTTCGAGATGGGCTCTCACTATTTAGTCCAGGCTGTCTTTGAACTGACAGTGAGTCTCCTGCCTTGGCCTCCTAAGTGCTGGGATTACAGGCATGTTCTACCGTGCCTTGTAATATAAAGCAGTCAACAGGGAGGTGCTTCCAGACTGTGTAAATATGATTCTTCTCATCAACACCTGCCCACCGTGTTGTCTATTGAGGATTCTTGCTGATCCAGTCTTTACCATGAGAAATGCAGGATGATCATTTTCCAGCTCTCACAGTCTCTCCACAGTCAGTACCTGGCTTTCTACATTCTTCTGTAAGCAGGAGATGCCTTCCTGTTCCCTTCCATGCTGAGCATGGAGCCCAGGGCCCTGTGCAAGCTGCGCGTTTACTGTCCCACAGAGCTGCACTGGCAGGCCCTTCACTCCTTACTTTAAAGTTTATTTTTTATTGCTATCATTTCATGAATTTTTTTTGGTCTTTTTGAGACAGGGTCTTGCTATGCAGTTCAGGCTGGCCTTGAGCTCACTTTGTAGCCCAGGCTGGTCTCAAACTCACAATGATCCTCCTGCTTCAGCCTCCTGAGTGCTGGGATTACAGGCATGAGCCACCACACCCAGTTTTTTTTTTTTTTTTTGCCAAGCAGGCTCTTAAACTACTAAACTAAATCCCTGGCTCATGAATTTTTTAAAAAACACTTACATCATATTGTTGTGCTTAATTATTTTGGTGCTTAAATTAGCTCAGTTCTGTATGAGACTCTCTGAAGTCTTTCAAGGTATGTGTCTTCCCATGGCTGTGTGTGTTTTTGTCCAGCCCCTGGTGCAAGTGGCTGCTTCGTAATATGCTTGCCTGCTACTTTTGTTGCCTTCTGCCCATGCTCTCCAACCTCAGGTGCCCCAGGTTTGTGGTTCTCTCAGGGCACAGTGCCTGCCACTGTCATGTGCAGTCCACGCCAGGCACCATTTCCATCCCCCAGGGAGTCTGAATCCGTTCAGACAGAGCAGACAGCCCCTCGGGTAGCCCCCAAAAGCCAACACACTGCAGACGGGTCCTGTTCTCTTGTTCCCGTCTAGAGAGAGGAGCTGCAAAGTGGGCAGTTTCTTCCTATGTGGGATAAGGTGGGACGGTTTTGGATAGTTTCTGTAGCTGTGCCTTTTTCAGCGCCTGCCTGCCTTCCTTCTTTCCTGTTTTTATTTGCTGGGGGGGTCAATTCAAGGCCTCATCAGTGCCAGGAAAGTTGACATGTGCTCTACAACTGACCTCCATCCCCAGCCCATGGCTATTTTGAAGTCATTTTCGTCTTTTTTGCCATTTTAAGCCTATTTCTACTTGCTGACTTCTCACTTAATTATGGGTAACATTTTTCTAGACAATGTTTTTTTTTTTTCTTTTCAAATCCATTTTATTTCAAAGAGAAAAAAAAAAGAAAATAAAAATTTCAAAACATGTCAGTCAGTATATATACTGTGCATTGCTATCCCCAAATCAGTCACACAGAGTGCAAGACATCTGCATTCAATTAGTATTTTTCAGGGTTTTTGTTTTGTTTTTTGTTATTGTTGCTCTGGGCATTGAGCCCAGGGACCCCACACTGAACTACATTCCCAACCCATTATTATCCTTATTATTTCTTTTAATTTTGAGACACAGTTTCCTAAGTTGCTGAGTTACTCAGGCAACTTTTTGATACAAGGTTCCACTATGCAGTTCAGGCTGGCTTGAAGTCACTTTGTAGCCCAGGCTGGACTCGAACTCACTCGCAGTGATCCTCCTGCCTCAGTCTCCTTAGTTTTGGGATTACAGGCGTGAGCCACCATTCCTGGCTGGGATAAGACTTTTGATTTTCCTTCCTCCATCTCCTAGAGTGCTGAATTTACATGTGTGTGCCACTGTGCCCGACTATGTTAGGTCATTTTTTGTTAGCTATGGAGATTATGAATTTACTTGAAGTGCAACATTTTGTGTCCCCCCCACTGTTTTGGTCTCACTATGTTGTTCTGGCTGGGTTTGAACTCCTGGGCTCAAACAGTCTTCTTGCCTCAGCTGCCTGAGTAGCTTTTTTTCCTTGAAGTGTTTTAAACTTTTTGTTTGTGGATCAGTGTAATCATTCAGAGCCTTTTAAAAAAAATTAGTATCAGGGATTAAACTCACAACCTCATGCTTGCCAGGCAGGTGCTTATGCCACTGAGCTAAATCCCCTTGAGACAGTCTTAAGTGGCCCAGGCTGGCCTCCAACTCACAATCCTGCCTCACCTCCTGTGTGGCTGGGTGCTGGCATGTGTTACCACCAAGTGTGACTTTTTTATAAGGCTTTTAAAGGGCAGACCTAAAGAGTTTGTTACTTTAGGGCCATTTTAGCTTCATTGTTAAGGTGTGACCCTCCTGTGGTCTGTATTCAGTAAGAGGTCTTTCCAACATGGCTGCTGGGGCTTGAACGTTCAGAGGTGTTTGCTTTATAGGTCCCTGGTAGCAGTTTTTATCTGTCTTGTGGATTTTACCCTATGCATATACAGTTGTTACTCAGCTAAAGTCTTAAAGAGGTCTTTATGCAGATTTCTAGAGCTTTTGTTTTTACATAGCTCCTCTCTTTTTAGTACTTGGGCCTGCAAATTTTGTTTGCCTTGGCACTTTGGCTTCCTATTTTTGTCAGTTCAGCTCATTAGGACCATGGGGCCTTGTCTGGGTCTCCCACTCTGTGTCACTTAGGAAACTGCCTCTATGCAGAAAGCCAAGGCCGGGCTTGTGTGGCTTGTTTCTCCTTTTTTAGGGACACAGTGTGGTACAGTACATTGCTCAGTATCCAAAACATTTATTTTATATAGTTTTCTAGTTATTGATAGATAGCAAAGCAAATGCTATAGGAGTTAGTTCTTCATGGATGAGAGAAAAAGTTAGAATCCTTTTTTTATTGAGGTGTAATTCATGTGCTATAAAATCCCTTTTTAAATTTTTTTGTGGTACTGTGGGAGTCAAAGTCCTAGCTGCTGTTACTAGCTAGATTTCCAGCTCTTTTTTATTTTGAGGTATAATCTTGCTAAGTTGCCCAGGCTACCACTGAACCTGCTATTCTCCTGCCTCAGCCTCCTAAGTAGCTGGGGTTCCATGCACATGCCATAGAGCCCAGCTTAATTCCAGTTTTAAGGGGTAAAGCTTATTGGTTTTTGTTGTACTGTGATGTAAATTATGGCTGCTATCTGATTCCAGTATACTTTCATCACTTCCAGAAAAGAAACCTTGTCCCCATAAAGCTGTCCCTGCCCTTGGCTCTTTTCCCATAGCCCCTGACAACTGATAACCTGCTTTTTGTCTCTGTGGATTTGCTTATTTTGAATATATGAATGAAATCATGCAACATAGCATCTGTCACTTAGGATACTTTTGTTCAGAGTTTGTCTGTGTTGTATCATATAATACTACTTCACTCCTTTATGGATGAAAAGTCCTCTAATATTTGCCACATTTTGTCCATACATTCATCACTTGGTGACCATTTAGGTTGTTCTACTTTGCAAATATTATGAAGAACATTGGTATTCATGCATATTTTTCTGATGTTGATTTATGATATTGTGAGTCAAGCATATCACTTTTCATTTCCTATTTTTATTTTCTGTGGTACTGGAATCTCATGCATGCATGCTAGGCATGTGCTCTTACCTTGAGCACATCCCCAGCCCTTACAGCATTTATAATATTGAGCAATATACACAGTAGAAGTAACATTGTTCTAGATGTTTCTTTGCTCTTCAGTCCATTCCTAGGAGGGTGGGTGTTTATATCCCACTTTACTGATGAAGAAATGAGAGGATAGAGAGGATGACTTTTTTTTTTTTTTGAGAGTCTCACTTTGTAGTTCAGACTGAGCTTGGCTTCATTCTCTAACCCAGGCTGGCCTTGAATTTATGGAGATCCTCCTGCCTCAGCCTCTTGAGTGTTGGGATTACAGGCATGCTGGGCATCATGCCCACCATAGAGTAGTTTTCCAGAGGGGCCATAGCTGGTGAGTGCCAGTGTTAAGTAGAGGGAATATTACATCATTGGGTGGGAACTGGTATCTGCTCTAATTCCCATTCTCTCAGAACAAGTAGATGATTGATATCTTGGGAATTAGGGAAATTTATTGGAATGGAAAAAATATCCTGTTTGCTCTGAAGATATTTCAATCCTTGCTTATTTACTAACTATACCAGTCTTTCAGCAGATATTTTCATGAGAGACCAATTTTGATAGAGATTAGATAACAGTTTGCATGGTATTTGAGAATTTAAAAGAGAGTAGGAGAACTTTCCAGTTATGCTTGGGTATTTCAGTTCCAAATCATATCCCATAGAGGTCTATGGCTGAGAAGTTAGGAAACAAGGACTTGTGTTCGTTAGTCTGCCTTCCTTCTAGTTCAGGACCAAAGAAGGTGCGGTCTTCATCCTCTAAAAATTTTTCAAAATTGTGTTATTAATTTTTGTTGTTTATTTATTTGCAGCACTAGAGGGTTGAACCCAGGGCCTTTGCACTGAGCTACATCTCCAGGCCTACTTATTTATTTTTTGAGTTGTTCAGGCTGGGTTTGAACTTGGGATCCACCCTCCTCAGCCTCCTAGAGTGCGGTGATTACAGGCATGCATCACCTGTTAATTTTTTGAGAAGGTGAATTTATCCTTCTTTATAGTTTGCATCAAGTATGTCAAAATGGATCTCTGTTGAAATGTGGCCTTTTCATTTATCATTAGTTTCTTTTTTCTTTCTTTCTTTTTTTTTTTTGAGTCTGGGTATTACAGTGTATTAAAGGCTGGTGTTGGACATGCTTATGATCACTCATGGTGACCTCCTTCCTCAGTCCCCCTAGTGCTGGGATTACAGGCATGTGCCACCCCCCCACCCCTGCCCTATTCATTTTCTACTCCAGCCTAATAAGTCACTATAATCCTGGCAGTTTAAAACAATACCCATTTATCTTCTCAGTTCTGTACTAGTTCTGTAGTCCTATAGATCAGAAGACCCCATAGGCTATACTGGGCTCTTTACTTTGGGTTTCACAAAACCAAGTTCATGGTGTTGGACAGCCTGGTGTCTTACTGGAGGTTCTGTGGAAGAATTAGCTCTAAGGAGCTCATGTGTATCCATGGGGTGATGGGATCAGTGTCCTTGTTTAAGGTCAGCTGTTTGATGTAACAGAATCACATGGCTGGTGCCACATTCCTGAGTTCCACCCCCAGCCCAAGGCACGGGGTAATGCCAAGGTGAGGATCTTTTGAGGTCATTCTGAGAATTCTGCCCACCACAGCTATTAATGTCCATTTGAGATAGGTTTTTGTTGTACCTATCTCAAATGGACATTAAGGCTGGCCTTGAACTCACTATGAAGCCCAAACTGACCTTGAATTCACAGAAAGTCTCCTGCCTCAGCCTCTCCTGCTGGGATTATAGGCCTGTGCCAAACGTCTAGCTTCGTGTCCATTGTGCAACACTATTGCGTGGGTCATCTTTTAGTACAGTGCATAAGGCTCCTCCTCTGGGTCTCACGCTGCCCTCCTGTCACCCTTTTTCCTTTTCTCCTGCAGAAGAGCTGTCCTTCCCGCCCCCCATTTGGCAGCATAGCTGTCCTTGGCTTCACGTGACTCTCCAAGGAATCCAGATTTGCTTTTTAGAAAAGCGTTTCCTGAAATGACCTTCCTCACGCCCATCAGTTAGATAAGAAGTGTTATTTGTCTCCAGACATTATCATCATCATCCCTGTGCTTTGGTTCCCCAACCTGAGTATTTAATGTGGGATTTAGCCGCTCCCATCATCAGGAAGGGATTTTTCATCTATGTGATCTGCAGATAAACTGCGCCTTATTTTCCCACCCTTTTCCTCTCTCACATTAAGATTCAAAGATGCCTTGCTGTCTGCAGGTTCAAAAAGTAAATTACAACCCTGTGTATCTCTCAGTCATCCTATGGCTGGTAATGCTGCTATAATTCCACTTTATCTCACAGCAGGGTCCAGTGGAAAGCATATCAGTAATGAAAAGCAGTAACTCAAACCCATATGTGGGGAGCACTCAGAAGGCCTAGAGATTTGTCTGGAGCAACAGGGGCTTTCTGGGCTGCCTGGGGAACAGGAGTGGCTTCCAGCTCCAGCACTTGCACGGTTCTGCTCACATCGTGGTGTGAAGGCCACACTGGGCACAGGGGGTCCCAACCCCCTGCCAGGATGGTTATAAGAGAATTATATAGAAAAACTTTCGTGTATAGGTAATTCGTCAATCTTCCTATAGAAGGAAGATTTCGGGATGTGTAGTTATGAACTAATTTAGAGTGAAAATGGCATAATAATTGTCTTTGAGTATAAGAAAAATTGTAAATCCCTTAGTTTTGATGTTGGGTAGGAAAGTAAGAAGAGGAAACATTTATGAGATTCATAAACTTTTCCCTTTATATGGAGATGGCAGTGATAAACAGGTTGTTGTTGTCTTTGGTTTTTTGAAATAGGGTCTTGCCATGTAGTTTAGGCTGGCCTTGAGCTCACTCTGTAGTCCAGCTGTGCCTCAAACCTGTGACAACCTTCTGCCTCAGCCTTCTGAGTGCTGAGATTATAGTGTGCACCACCACACTCAGCTAACAGATTGGTTTTTAAGGGTTTTTTTTATCAGTACCAGGGATCGAACTCACGACCACCTGCTTGCAAGGCAGGCACTTATGCCACTGAGCTAAATCCCCAGCCCCAGATTGGTTTTTAAAGTTTCGTTCCTAACTTTAAATGTTTACATACACCATACAGCGGACCCTTGACTTATGAACTCAATTCATTCCCAAGGGCTGGTTGTAACTCAGGTTGTCATTTGAAGGCTCAGGCTCCTCTACGCAGCCTTCAAAGTCTGTCTCGCATACAGGCAGATCCCTGTGTCCTTAGAGAACCAGTGACCTCGATTTCTCATTTAACCCCATACAGAAACGATGATGTAATGTTCCTTCTAGAACTCTTTAAGGGTTAAATCTGTATGAGACCATCTGGAAGCACAAGTGGCCAGCGTTTAGGTCATAACTCAGGAGTTTGGTTGTAAGTTGAAACTAATATTCTGGCTATAACCCAAGCTGTTTGTATGTCAGGCTGGTCACAACTCTCGGGTCCACTGTAGATCTACAACAGAACACATATATTGGACTCTTCCCTCAAGGACCCGTACCCTTGTGGGGGAACAGACTTTTCCCAGAAATAGTGATAATGTTGGGGGACATAGTGCTGTTAGAGGGGCATGCACTGGGCACCCAGGGCAGGGTCTCTAGAGGCTGGAGAAGGCTTGCTAAGGAGGGGACACTTGGAGAGTCCTGAAGGAAAGGAGGAATTGGGCCAGGTTGGCGGGGGCAGTTGCTGACATTCTGGCAGAGGACAGGGCAGTGGCGAGGTGTTCAGCGAGGACAGGGAGTGGGGAAGACGGGCGAGGTAGACGGTAAGGGTGGCACAGTAAGTGGCCTCCAGGTTACAAAGCGTTTCACGTCTGTGTTTCCTGTGGACGGAAAGGAACTAGTAAAGGCTGTAAGTGGACACTAATGGGAGGCTGTTAGCATCCTCGCGGGGATGCAGTGAGAGGAAGCAGTGGGTCAGAGGCGGAGGCTGCAGGCACCTCTTGAAGGTCAGATCTGTGGTGTATTCAGAGCTGGTTCAGAGGCCTTTTCTCAAGTGCGGAGAGTAGCAGTGTGTGTGTGCATCACAGTGTTGGTAGGAAAGTGTTTAGTATTGAACATGGCACAGAACTAGTGCTGAATACTGTTCAGCGGTGTCGTTACTGTGGCTGTCCTTATAGCTGGGAGGATGTGGAGTAATCCTGTGGATTACAGCCTGGAAGCAGGAGTGGCAGCAAGTAGCACACAGGTGCAGGGGCAGCTGGGTTCAATCCCAGCCCCGTGGGGAGAAGAAAACAAACCAACCCCCCAGCTGAGACTCCACCTTGAGCAGTTATGGTGGCTGCCGTCGTGCAGAAGTTAGGGCTCAGTGTCTGTCTTGGGAATAGATGTAGTTTGAACGATGCGTTGCTAATTAGTGCTCTTGCGCTATTTTCAGAGCAGTTGAGCTCTGAGGAAAGCAGCGCCAAGCTTTTTTTGTGCTCACAGAGGTGAGTGGGCGGTCCTTCAGGGAAGGGAGACGCTCTTCACTCTTGAGTGGTAATGATTTAGATGGTGCTGTGAATGTACCTTTTTCAGGTCACTGTATGAGCCGATGCTCCAGTAGTTGTCCTTTGTGAAGGACCTCTCTACTTTCCTCTCATTATGACTGAATAGATAGAAGTTTTAAGCCAGAAGAATCAAAACCTTTTTTCCTGATGCTTACACAACTTAACAGAACATTTCATTAATAACACATAGAGACTCTCAGATCACTCAGCTTTCCTGAACATCCTAAGGAATAGTGGAAATGACTCAGCAGAGCCTACTTTAGCTCCCGGGCTGCTTTAGGAGGGAGAGCCGCGATGTTATTTGTTTAGTATCAGAGTCCTGTGAAGAGCCCAGAGAGAAGTCCTGTATTTACTCGGTACTGCGTGTGCCCGAGACTTCACGTTTATGTCCTTTCCTGCCTAGATGGGACTGGAGACCGAAGTACTGTCGTGTTAGAGATGATGAAACTGAGGTTCTGAGTAGCTCAGTAGCTTGCCTTGGGTCACACTGCTGAGAGGTGGCAGAATTAAAATTTGAATCAAGGCTTATCTAGTTGTGATACCAAGTGTTTTCACCACTCAGCCTTATTTGAAGAACTTTTATATGTAGAGGGATTATAGCACTTGACCGGAAGTGACTTGATGGCATTTGGCCATAAAATAAAGAAGAAAATATAATGAGCAAAAGGAAAGGCCTGCTGGGCGTGGTGGCGCATGCCTGGCATCCCAGAACTTGGGAGGCTGGGGCAGGAGGGTCACTGTGAATTGGAGGCCAGCATGGTCTACATAAGCAAGCTCAAGGCCAGCCTCAACTACATGGTGAGACCCTGACTCGAGAACAAAACAAAACAAAACAAAACAAAACAAAACAGGGATGGTAATAGCTGTGTGGGGAATGGGAGAATTGAGATCCTGTCTCAAAAAAACCTAAGTAGGGGTGAAAAAGAAAGAAAAAAGAAAGCCCTCTATACTTATTTCTACTTTCTTTTTGTATAGAATAGCAGAAAGTGAATTGGTGAATCCTTTACAAATAACCTATTTTGTTAGCAGGTACTTACTTGTAGAGTTCTTGGAACCAGGTAGAAAAATTTATGGAACCTTTAACTTTAAATTAGGCCATGTCCATTATTTAAAAAGGGGGAAACTGAGACCTAGAAAACTGAAATGACTTGCTTAGCTATAGCTGGTTTGTAACAGGTTGGAATTAGAACCCAAAAATCTGTATTCCAGGTTAACACACAAACCTTTATGTGTCTGGAGCTTTTAAACAATGATATATAATCTCAGGGTTATTTTTTGTCTCTGGCAATCAGCTTGTACCATGAAGGTAGAGTGCTATAAGCTATTCACATTCTAGGTACTATACATTCTTAGGGTTTTTTTTTCTTTGTGGTGCTGGAAATTGATGCCAGGTGCTTGCATATGCTGGGCAAGTGCTCTACCACTGAACTACCGCTCCCACCCTGGCCCCTCTCTTTTGAATTTTGAGGCAAGGTCTCACTAAATTAACCAAGGTGGCCTTGATGTAGCATCTTCTTCCCTCAGCCTCCAGAATAGCTTGAGGTAACAGGTGTGTGTCACGGTGTCAGGCTGGGAGTTCTTCTCTTGATGGCCCTGTAATGGCCTGAGACCTTATGGCCCAATATGAAGAGAGACTTACTCTCTGCTTGCTGACAGCCATGGTGGATGTGCCTGTGTTGTGTCCCATCTGTGGAAAGGGCAGTGAGCTTTAAGGAGGCAGAGGGAAGGCTCCGTGGTGGGCTAATCCATGCTGCTTCCTAATGGTCTTTCCCCCAGCTTGACATTTTTAGAACTACATTGCCAGCAGTTCTGCCCCAGGGGACTTGAGTGCTGGATGCAGATGAAGTCGGGTAATGTGGCACTTGCTGGTGGAAATCAGGAGCTGCAGTTTGAGAGGGGTAAGGGTACCTCTTAGGGGTGCTAAGTCAGATGACCTTGAACTCAGCGCTCTGCCTTAGGCCTGCCTGCATGTTTTCAGTGGAAGTAATTTTACCATGATCCCCCCACCTCCACCCCTGGCAATGAGACCTTATTTAACAAATAAAGAAACTGAGGCTCAGAGATTTGGTGACTTAGCCATAAAGAAGCATGTTTACTTTCATCTAGACAAAACAATCTCATGAAATCCCTGTTACTTCGCCTGGGTGGAAGGTCAATACCATTAGAATTGTCAGGCGCCAGGCAGAATGGCCACCCTAATGGAGCAGAAGAGTTCCGGCTCTGAGTAATGGTGAACTTGGAGCAAGGCCCAATGTAATTAAACCTCTGGAGTACAGAATTGGATATTGCTCTTTATTTGTTTCAATGAACACGCTCTCAGCAGGAATATGATATATTCTATTCTGAGCAAAGAAAAACAGTGGCTCTAGAGATTTATGTCATTGCCTTAAAGATTGTTTGGCTCCACATTAAATTTAGATAATTACATAAAAGAAAAGTTGTCT
Source organism: Hydrochoerus hydrochaeris (assembly GCA_004027455.1). NCBI lineage: Eukaryota > Metazoa > Chordata > Mammalia > Rodentia > Hydrochaeridae > Hydrochoerus > Hydrochoerus hydrochaeris. The sequence continues at coordinate 4,169 of PVLA01006633.1, read as the reverse complement.
TGCTAGATGGCATTGCTAAGCAGGGTGAAATTGAGTATTTCTTTGATTCATTGAGAGACTGTCCAGCAGAGTTACTTGTGAATTTCCAGTAGAGGTAAAGACCATTTGGCTTGGCACAGTGCTCTGGGGCCTGAGGTAGGAGAGTGGTAGGTTTGAGACCAGCCTGGCAACTTATTGAGACTCTGTCTCAAAACAAAAAGGGCTGGGGATGCAGCTAAGTGGTAGAATGCACAGGGCCCTGGGTTCAACCCCCAGTATTATAGTAGGGAGAAAAGACTGCTTATGCTTTTATGATTCAAAGTTTCCCAGAAGACTTCCGACCATGTGACCTTTAGGCATTTCATCTGTTCCTTGTGGTGCTCTGTTGCATTGTATGAATTTTGTTTATTCAGTGTTTTCTTCAGGTGAATTTAAGGTGACTAATGCAGTAGGCTCCTGAAAGATAAGGCAAGCAAAGTAAAGTTGTAGAGTTGCCCTCCTTCCACACCAACCCTTCTCTCCTCTTTTTCTCCCTTCCCTTTGGCAATACTAGGATTTGAACCCAGGACTTCATGCATGGTAGGCAGATACTCTCCCTATATCTGGGGAGATACCTGTGCTGTATCCCCAGACTTTTTTTTTTTTTTTGAAACAGGATCTTGCTATGTAGTTCAAACTGTTCTTGAACTCACTGTGATCCTCTTGCCTCCCGAGTGCCAGGATTATAGGTGCGTGCCACCTTCACCACCACACAAGGCAGCCCCAAACCTTTTTGTTGTGAGACAGGATCTTACCACATTACCGAGGTTGGCCTTGAACTTATAACCCTGTCTCTCAGCCCCTTGAGTAGCTAGGGTTGCAGGTATACACAACTGTGCTTGTTCCAGTGCTTCCTTTCCCTCATTTGGTATTAGGGTAAACTGTAGAAGAAAAGGCTAAGGAGAAAAGAGCAATAAAATACGAGTCATTAAAATAATAAGCTGGGAATGTCAAACCTATTGGTTTGTTTTTCCCTTTGTTTGTTAGTCAGTCATCTTCAGACTTAGCAAGGAAGATCCTTTAGTGCACTGTCAGGTATTTTAAGCTGAGTCTGGTCTACCAGTGAGGTCTTGACTTGGTGTATCAATGACAGGGTGATTCTCCTCTTCTGTCTAGTTTTTTTTTTTAATGTTACTGGGACCTGAACCCAGGGCCTTGTGCATGCTAGGCAGGTGATCTACCACCCAGCCACATCCCCATCTCTAGCTTTTTGTTTGTTTGTTTTGAGCAGTTAGCAGCGGGATGGGGTATAGCTCAGTGGTAGAGCACTTGCCTAGCATGCCTGAAGTCTTGGGTTCAACTCGCAGGATTGCCTCAAAAATAAATAACAACAAACAAACCCAGTATAATTCTACCTTAAGAAAATCCTAGCATGTTTAAGAGATTTAAAACAAATTGTGTTTTTTCTTACATTTGCATTTAGAGGCTTTTTGGTTTTTTAAGTCTTAACAGGGACTTCACCAAACAAACGGATACCTTTGTGAGCAAGGTGCAGGCTGAGATACAACTCTTCTTGCCTATATCTTTTTCCACTCAATGGTAACTATCCCCTGACTTCTACACTATCATATCCTTAGTTGTGTTTTATCACAGAAACGTGCATCTCCAAAGATACTTTAGGAAAGTGGTTTACATGTGGAAGGGGAGGGTCAGGCAGGTAAAATGATGCCTCTCCCAAGCTGTTCACATCCTAATCCCCAACTCTGGGACTCTTGTCACCTGACATGGCAAAAAGGACTTGAACATGAGATTAGGTCACAGATCTTGGGGTGGGGAAGTTGTCCTGCCTTCCCAGGTGAGCTCAGCCTGTCAGAGAATCCTTGTAGGAGCAGGTGGGAAAGTCCAGGTCTCAGCAGGGATTGTGAGGCCAAGTGGCCTCTAACAGCTGGGAAGCCAGGAAAGGATTCTGCCCCAGAGGCTGAAGGAGAAAAACAGTGCTGTAGTTTAGGTTTCTGCCCTCCTGCAGATAGTAGACTGACAAATTGGTGTTGTTGAAGGCCCCTGTTCGTGATAATTTGTTACAGCAGCAATATATGAGGAACTTATAAGGGAAATCATTTTAAACTTCCAGAAACATGAGGCTAAGAATAGTACTGTATACCCAGATGGCTAGTGTTTATATTTTGCTCTATTTATCTTTCTCTTTCTGACTCTTTTTTCTTTCTCAGCTACTTTAGAATGAATTGCATGTGTCATGGTCCTTTACCCCGAAATATGTCAACATTTGTTTGCCAAAAATAGGAATTTTGAAACATGGTAACAATATCATTGTCAATAGATTTAAATATCAGAAGCTTATCTGACTTACTGTCCACATTCTAATTTTGTCAGTTAATCTAGCAGTGTCCTATGAAGCACTCCCCCTCTCCCCTGGTACAGGATCTGGTCTAGGATTATATTTTGTGTTTAGTAATCCTGTCTTAGTTTTTTTGCATTTGGAACATTTCCACAGCCTTTTTTTTGCCTGTCTTGACATTGATTTTCTATACTAGCTTACTTCTTATCTTGGGTTTGTCTGGTATTTCTTCATGAGTAGACCTAGCTGTACATTTGTGAGTGAACCTTGCTTAATGATAATGTGCCTTTCTCGAGGAATACAGTTCCCTTCACTGGCGATGTGAATTTTGGCACCTTATAGTCAAAGTGTTGATTAATTTCTTTACATATAGTTACTGTTGATTTTCTTTTCAAACCATACAGTCATGGGGAGACATTTAAGGTTAGGCAAATACTCTACTTTTCAACACAATTTCTCCTTATATTTAGCAGCCTATGGTGATTCTTGCATGAGTCTTGCTATATGTTTGAAAAATTGTGATATTTCCAACTTTACTATTTTTTCTATATCTGTCAGTTGACATTCAGTACCCTACTGTAAAAAACAGCCCTCTTTTTAAATCTACTATCTTCCTAGTGATCAATCAATACAGAAGCAAATATTTATTTTTCAATAGCTTGTAAAGTTATTACAGTCCTGAATTATTTTGGTGCTCAAAATGCTTCTTATTTAACCAGTGGGGACCCTTCAAGCTGGTTCCTGTGTTAGTGGCAAGCTTTTTTCCTACCAATATTTCTATGCTTTCTGGCATGAGATGTTATAGGCTTATGTAACAGTTCTCTGCCTGGGTCTTAGACTCAGACGTTGTGACAAGGAGCCTGATTCTTTGTAGTGGGAAGTGGTATTAGAGACCAGAACATGTGCTAGATATGCAAAGTATGTCTTTGATTCTAGGCTCCTTTAGTGTTCAGATCTAGGAAACCCATGTGCATATGTGCAATATGCATGCATATACGTATTTTATAAATCAAGAATTTGCAACTTTTGTTCTCCTCCTCCTCCTTCTTCTTCTGTCTTTTTGATACAGGGTCTCACTATGCAATTCAGGCTGACCTTGAGTTCACTTTGTAGCCCAGGCTGCTCTCGAACTCACAGCCATTCTCCTGCCTCAGCCTCCTGCGTGCTAGAATTACAGGCGCGTGCCGATGCTGGAGTCCAGCTGCAGCAGGGCTAGGGTTTCCCAAAGGTGGACAGGGAGTCGGCGAGTGAGAGACAGAAGACACTGCACACCAGTCTGTGAGTGAATCTGAATCCGCTTTATTTTTTAGAAGCTGGAATATATATTTGCTAACCTTTGGCAGCCACCCCCAGCCCCAAGCAGGAAGCGCCCCAGGCTTGGGGCCAGGCAGGGACAATCCTAAACAATAGGTTTTAATTAACTCTTTTTACATCTCAATCTTGTTACTTAGTTAGCTTGGGAAATGTAAGCCGATGCACCTGGATGCCTGCAGGAGGAAGAGATGTGTGAGGCTATTATGCCGCTCCCTACATTGTTTCCCTTATCACTTATGGGAGTATGGCAGTTCCTGTGAGAACAGCCCCTGTCTTAGGTCAAGGACTCTTCATATGAACCCAACCAGGCCTTACCCGTCATGGGCCTGCAGGACAGCAATAGGTCCTGTGCCTGTCTTAGGCGGCTGGTGGCGTAACATATGTGTCCTAGTTGCCCGTCTTTGGCTGCCTGTAGGACAGCACCTGTCTTGGGTCAAGGACTCTTCATATGAACCCAACCAGGCCTTACCCGTCATGGGCCTGCAGGACAGCAATAGGTCCTGTGCCTGTCTTAGGCAGCCGGTGGTGTAACATATGTGTC
>PVLA01006632.1:0-120023 GCA_004027455.1 Hydrochoerus hydrochaeris | reverse complement strand
TTTCAATGGAGTTTTTAATTTCCCAGTAGTCTCCTTGAATCTGCTTCATGTATTCTATATTGTCTTTATATTCTTTATTGAATGTTTCTCTCCCTTTTTTTGTATTCCTCCCTTCTTTCATCTGTATCATCCTGAGAGATGATTCCAGAGAGCATTTCTTTTATTACTCTACTCATATCCTGCTTTACCTGATTTAATACTTCAGTCTTGAGCTTGTCTACAAGGTCCCGAAGATATCTCTTTATGTCCATTGAAGCCATGTCTGATGTTGTGTGTTTGCCACCCTCAATTACCCTTGTTTTTCCTTCTCCTGGTTCAGTGTTCTCAGCGTTCTGGGCTGGGAGCCTCATCCTGCCTCTCTCTCCTGTCATGGCCTTGGCTTCCTCCACACAGGTTACAGTGTAGGTCTCAGCCCCCTTCCATTTGTCACAGTTCCTCTGAAGCACACTAGCAAGGGACTTCTACCCTCTCCTGCCTGCTCTTGTTGCTGAGGTGTAAACAGGCTGCATATGCCTGCCCCTCCCCACAGGGCCAACCAAACTACAGGAGCCTTCACCCATTTAGTGTGTACTAGGCACAGGGAATCAATTTGGGATGGCTCATTGGGTCCTGGCCAAGGGCCCCGCCCAGTCCAAGCAAATCCCATGAATCGTGCTCTCGGGAGGGAGCAACCAACTGAAGTCACTGTTGCTCCCAGTTCAGGCTCCTGCTTGATTCTAACATGTAGCCCATTTGGTCACGCCCTTCCCATTTGGGGGGTGTCTCATTCCCAGCACTGACTATGGATTAATGAAAGTCCCTTCACTGGCTCTTCTCTCTGTTGGGCTCAACAACCCCCGACTTCAGTGCTGAAGTTCTTCTTGTGCGTGGCAGCAAGAATGAGTTTGGCCAGCTCTGCCACCCGGCATGGATCTCAGATGGTGCACACTTGCTGGGTTACCATGAAAACACTGTGTCCCTCAATCTTCAGCTGTCTCAGTTGTAGTCCCAAAGTATTTGACGAGCTTTTTTATATTTTAATTTCTTCCTGTGTCAAGAGAATCCATTTCCCCCTTTCTGGGTCTCTCCATGGTGCTTTATTCTGGTGTATGAGTTGTTTCTCCTGGGAGGCTTTGTGTTTTGTTGCTCACTGATCTGCCATCTTGTCTTCTTAAGACTTTTTTGTTCTGCTTTTTTCTTGGGCTTTCCTCTTTTACCTTTTTAAAATCTTTTCCCCCTATTTTGTTATATTTTTTAAATGTTTAATTTTTATTAATACCTGTTTTCAGTACATAATAATTTCATTCAATCTAGGGAATTGGTGTACATACACAATATATCTCAATTTTTCCTCTTCACTCCCTACACTTACTTTGCCAGCATCAGATTCATTTATTGCTCTTATAAGTCACTATAAATAAAAGTATCATATATATGGATTCACTAATAGACCAAAAACTATATAAAATATATACTTTAGTATAGACAAGTATACTAAATCAAGGAACATTTTTAGATACATCATCCAGAGACACATCCACTTCTGCCTGCTGGGTGCCACCACTGGAAGGCTCTTTCCTATGTGTGCATAGAAGTGTCAGAGAAAGCCAGACAGATCTGCCTCTGCCTGCCAGGCTCTGCCACCAGTATGCCCTTTCCTATGGGCTCCCAGTGCAGGCAGAAAGAACCATACAGATCCATCTCTGCCTGTTGGGTGCCACCACCAGAAAGTCCTTTCCTACAGGCTCCCAGAGTAGGCAGAGAGAGCCAGCCAGATCTGCTTCTGCCAGCTGGGTGCTGCTACAGGAAGGCCCTTTCCTACAGGCTCCCAGCATGGGCCGAGGGAGCCAAACAGATCTGGTTCTGCCAGCTAGGTGCTGCCACCAGAAAGGCCCTTTCGTATGAGCTCCCAGTGTGGGCATAGAGAGCCAGATAGATCTGGCTCTGCCAGCCAGGTACCACCACCAGAAGGCCCTTTCATATGGGCATCCAATGGGGGTAGAGAGAGCCAGACAGATCTACCTCTGCCAGATGGGTGCCACCACAAGTAGGGCCTTTACTGGGGTGGGCAATGCAGGCAGCGAGAACCAGCAGATACACCTCCACCTGCAGGAAAATCTCATCAGAAGGCTTCTTCCTGCACGTGGTCAGTAGGAGCAGGGACATACAGCTAGGTAAGCCCTGTGCACCTGTAGGCCAACATTGAAGGTCCTTGGTTCCTTTGGGTAGTCATCACCCAATAGCAGAATCAGAAAATACACCCCTGTGTGTCTGCCATTATTACAGGAGCCCAGTGTAGAAACACAGACTGAGAGAAGCTGCCACACCTCCACAAGCCCATGATATTCAGAAAAGCACCAGTGTAGCTGCACAGGTCTGAAGAAGCCTGCTCCATTACCTGCTACCTCCCTGAAAATCTAGGGATAGAGGAACCCAGGTGCCTGCCCCATTCCCCAACACTATGGAGGGGCAGCCAACATGGGAAGTACCTGGGGCCCCACAAGCAGCTTGTTGGTAGGAATCCAAGAGAATGTCAAGATAAATGAGCAAAAGGCAATCTCAGACTTTTAGCCTACACAGAACAAGTCTGGGGTACATAGTAATGGCATTAATTGGAAGTCACAGCTCAAATCTCTGAGGAGATAGTAACTGAAGTAAGGAAACAACTTCATGAGATTGTAAAAGCAGTCAAATCAGAAATAATATCTCAAGTAAAAGAAGAAATCACAACCATACTGAAAGAATTGTCCAGCAGGTCTAAAGAAAAAATAGACAAAAAAAGGAGCATAGAAAAATGATGGAAGCCTTGAATGAATAATATACAAAGGAATTACAATGTGTGAAACAGATTCAAAGAGAGATCCAGGAAATTAAAAGTTCAATCAAAAGCTGGCAAAACCACTTAAAAGAGACTGAACATAGACTTTCAAACCTTGATGATAGGATTGCAGTTAGTGATCATGAAAAAATTTCTTAAAAACAACACAGAATTTGAAATAACATCTCAATGGCTGCAGGATGATACAAAGAAGCATAATTTAAGAGTGATAGGTGTCAGTGAAGAAGCAGCAGTCAACACAAATCAAATTTAAAGGCTATTAACCAAAATAATAGCAGAAAACTTCCCAAACATGGGAAATGGATCTGCCATGCAGGTAAGTGAGGCATATAGGACTTGAAATAGCCATAACCAAAGTAAATCTACATCCAGACATATAACAATCAAGATCCCAGAAATTCAGGCTAAAAATAGAATATTAAAAGCTGTTAGAGAAAAGAGACAGATCACTTATAAAGGGAAATCAATCAGAATCACAGCAGACTTATCAACATAAACCATCAACTCAAGAAGAGTTTGAAGTGTTTCAAACCCTGAAAGAAAACAACTTCCAACCCAGACTGATATACCCTGCAAAACTACATTTCAAAATTGATGGAAAAATAAGGTACTTCCATGATAAAGAACAACTGAAGGAACTCATTACTACCAAACCAACCCTACAGAGAGTGTTAAAGGATATTCTAGAGAGAGATAAAGATGACCATGTTTCCAGGAACAGCAGCAAAGAAGGATCACCAAGACAGGCAATTGAATGAAGGGGAAAAGTTGAGGGCCAACAACAGGAGGATAGCATGACAGAAACAAACCAATGTATGCTGGTTGTAACCATTAATGTAGATGGCCTCAATTCAGCAATCAATAGAAACACAGGGAGATTGGATGAAGACACAAGATCCATTGATGTACTGTGTATCAGAAATACATTTAACTGAAAAGGAAATTAATAGACTGAAAATCAAAAAAAGAGAAAACGATTGGTCCATGTGACAGGAGACCAGAAAAAAAGCAAGAGTAACTTTGCCATCAAACACAGAATGTATAAGAAAGATATGGTATTTCACACATTGTAAAGCTACCCACCTATAGAGTAGAATGATCTCAAGGCTCATGTAGGTAAGTAAAACTGGAGATCATGTTCATGGGTGAAACATTTCAAACTTATACATGTGAACCCTGGCATAAGAAACAGAATGAGTTAATGGGATTCAAAAGCAAAATAGTTATTGTAAGACTGACAGGGGAGGAAACACCCTGGATGAAAAGTTGGTAACTACTGTTAATTTCTTATTGCCTTATCTTGAACTCTTGTATTGTTTTCAGTTTTGTTAAATTTGGCTTTGTTCTGTCTTTTTTTGTTAGATTTTACTCTATCTGATGATGGGGCAGCTATTTTGAAAATACTGGTGTATATTATGGTAATCTCTGTTTCCTATTATATGGCTTTGAAGTCTTATAATGCTTTCATTCATTTGTTTAATTGATTTTTTCTGTTTTATTTGATTTTATTGTGCGTGATTGTATGAACAGCTATTTTGAAGAAAACAAGATATTATAGTAGTCATTGCTGATTTTCTATCATCTTGCTTTGAAATCTTACTATGCTTTTGTTTTGTTTTGATTGGTTCTCTCCTGTTGTGTTTTATTTAATTTTATTATGTGTGATGGTATGGACAACTTTTTTGAGGAAAATGAGATATTATAGTAGCCATTGTTTAATAATGCAGAAGAAATGAGCAAATTCCTGGAAACATATAAACTATCAATGCCAGATCAAGCTAAATAACCCAGTTTCATTTAAAGAAATTGAAAATATCATTAGAACTTCACTACAAAGAACAGCCAAGGTCCTGATGTATTCACTGCAGAGTTCTACAAGAAATTCAAGGAACACTTAATTCCAACACACTTCCAACTTGTCCATGAAATTGAAAGAGAAGCAATTTTCCCTAACTAATTCCTGTAAGCAAGTATTACTCTAATACCAAAACCAGAGAAAGATACAATCAAAAAAGAGAACTACAGGTGTATATCCCTATTGACCATAGATGCAAAAATTCTCAATACAATACTGGCAAACACAATGTAGCAAATCATCAAGAAGATGATACACCATGATGAAGTGGGATTCATCCAGGAATACAGGGATGGTTCAGCATATGCAAATCAATAAATGTAATCCACCATATCAATAGAGCCAAAAATAAGAATCACATGATCATTTCTATAGATTCAGAAAAAGTCTTTTATAAGGTTCAACACTCATTCATGATAAGAACCCTACAAAAATATTGGGATAGATGATCTTTACCTTAATATGATAAAAGACATTTATGACCAACCAACAGCCAACATCATATTAAATGGACAAAAGTTGAAACCTTTTACTCTAAAATCAGGAACAAGGCAAGGATGTCCACTGTCATCACTCCTATTCAATATAGTGCTGGAAATACTAGCCAGAACAGTTAGATAAGAGAGAGAAATAAAAGAAGTAAGGATAGGAAAAGAAAAGTTAAATTATCATTATTTGTAGATGACATGATACTCTACATAGAAGAACCCCAAAACTCCATTGAAAGATGCCTAGGTATATTAACAAAATTCAGTACTCTAACTGGATACAAAGTCAACATTGGCAACTCAATAGTATTCCTATACACAAACAACAAACTCGCTCAGAGAGAAATGAGAAAAGCCACACCCTTCACATTATCATCCAAAAAAAAAAATTAAATACTTTGGAATCAATCTACCAAAACAAGTAAAAGAATTATTCAGTGAAAATTGTAATACTCTGAAAAAAGAAATTGAAGAAATCAGAAAATGGAAAGACATTACTTCTTCATGGATGGGAAGAACAAACATTGCAAAAACGGCCATTCTCCAAAAATTGTTATACAGATTTAATGCAATTCCAATCAAAATACCATTAGCATACCTCATATATCTAAAGGAGTCATTCCTAAAATTCACTTCGCAACCTCAAAAGACCTAGAGTGGCAAGGGCAACACTGGGCAATAAAGGCAAGGCAGGAGGCATCACAATCCTTGACTTGAACTTATACTGCAAAGTTAATGTAATAAAATCAGCATGGCACTGGAATAAAAACAGACCTGAAGATCAATGGAATAGATTAGAAGATATAACTACACCTACAAATACATTCAGCCACCTAATCATTGACAAAAGGGGCCAAAGATGTTCATTGGAAGAAATGTAGCTTCTTAACAAGTGGTGCTGGAAATCTAGCTCTCTACATGCCAAAAACTAAAACTAGACCCATGCATATCACCATGTACTAAACTAAAATCAAAGTGGATCAAAGACCTAAATATTGAAACAGAAGCAAGAAATCTGCTGGAAGACAAGGTAGGTAGAATTCTTGAAGATATAGGAGTGGCAGAGAATTCATGAACAAAAATCAAACCACACAGGAAATACTTCCCTGAATCAATAACTGGGATCTCATCTTATTAAAAAGTTTTTGTGCTCAAGGGATTTAGCTTAGTGGCATAAGCACTTTCCTGGCAAATGCTAAGTTGTGAGTTTGATCCCTCACACAAAAAGATGTTTTTGCATGTGAAAAAAATCAACAGAATAAAAATAAAACTCATGAATTTTGAAAAAATCATACCGAACTGTCCCTCAAGCAAAGGACTTCTGTCTAGAACATATAAAAAGTTAAAAAAAAATCAGACCCACAAAATTCAAAGACCCAATCCAAAATGGGCATCCGAGATGAATACATATTTCTCAGATAATGAAATACAAATGGCAAATGCATACATGAAAAAATGTTCAGTATCATTAGTCATTAGAGAAATGCAAATTCAAATCATACTGAGATTCCATCTTACTCCAAAAACAATTGCCAGGATAAAGAAAGCTACCAACAACAAATACTGGAGAGTCTGTGGGACCAGGGGAGGAACTCTTCTGAGCTCTTGGTGGGAGTGTAGACTGGTGCAGCCATTTTGGAGGTAAGTCTGAAGGCTCCTCAAAAAGCTGGGATTGGAGGTCCCATTTGACCCAGCTATACCACTTCTGGGCATATTCCCAGAAAAATTGAAAACATCATATCACAGTGATATATGTTCACCCATGTTTAAAGCAGCACAATTTGTAATAATCAGATCTTGGAAGCAACCTAAATGTTCATCAGCTGAGGAATGGATAAAAAAGACATAGTACTTTTATACAATGGAGTACTACTCAGCTATAAAGAATGATTATTTTGGGATTTTTATAGGTAAATGGATGTAACTTGAGACTGTAGTCATAAGTGAAATAAATCAAACTCACATGTGTAAGTACCATATTATATCTCTAGTGTAAGAAATGGTAAGAGTATATAAGATACAAAATCCTCAATAAATACTGTGCAAGGGTAAATATCTGCTCAAAGGGCAAAAAAGATAACTCATGGAAATGGAGGAAAACATGGGAAGGGAAAATATCTAAATTTGTATAAACACACTTAAGATAGCTAAGATGATTTTTACTACAGATTCTATTAGTTCTTGGAACAAAACTGGTAATATTCATAGGATTAAAACAATTTTGCATGTTTGTGCCTGGTGATCTGAGGAACTTCTGAAGATTAATATGTAAAATAACATACTTAGTTATGTTCTTTCCACCTTGTTTTGAAGGCCTATATCATCATTGTTTTGAGCTCTTTTCTATTGTTATTTATTTGTTTTTTTTGTTTCTTGTTTTTCTAGTAATTTGTTTTGTTTTGTTTTTCCTCCTAATGCAGAAAGGATAGATGTACAAGTATAGGTTGATGGATGTACATGGTTTATAGATGTACATGTAAAGGATAGATGTACATGTAAAGCCTCTCCCAGAACTTACTATCTTGTGAATAAGGGCATGGCTTGAGGATCAGTGACAGTGACAATGATAACTATGTGAGTAATTTTAGTTGGCTAGCAAGATAGGGAGAAAAGCATCCTTGCAAAATGCAGGGAGAATGATATGCAGAATGATCAATCCATATAATTCAATTAAGGTGGCAATTGAATTGTGTTTGGAGGCTGTTGCTTCAGTTTCTGATATGTAAACTCTTGTGCTCTGGGCTCATAACCTCTTTATTTTGAGGTTCAAATCAAGTTGACATTTCTGGAGCTAACTGGTTCTGCCATCCTACTGCACTCAGATATTTTACAGAGAGCACTATGCAACAAAACAGGAAACAAAAATGGGCATCCAAGATGAATACACAGTTCTCAATGAAGAAATACAAATGGCAAATAAATACATGAAAAAATGTTCATCATCATTGGTCATTAGAGAAATGCAAATTAAAACCACACTGAGATACCATCTCACTCCAGAAAGAATGGCCAGGATCAACAAAGCTACCAACAACAAATGCTGGAGAGGCTGTGGGGAAAAAGGAATTCTTCTGCACTGTTGGTGGGAGTGTAGACTGGTGCAACCACTGTGGAGGTCAATCTGGAGATTCCTCAAAAATCTGGAGAGGGAGGTCCCATTTGACTCAGCTATTCCATGCTTAGGCATATTCCCAGAAGATCTGAAAACATCTTACCACAGTGATATATGTTAACCCATGTTTATAGCAGCACAATTTGTAATAGCCAGATCTTGGAAACAATCTAAGTGCCCATCAACCGAGGAATGGATAAAAAAAATTGTGGTACTTTTATACAATGGAGTACTATTTAGCTATAAAGAATGATCACATTGATATATTTATAAATAAATGGATACAACGTGAGACCATACTCATAAGTGAAATAAATCAAACTCACATGCATAACTATCATACAGTCTCCCTAGTGTAAGAAATGATGAGTACAGAAGATTTTATGGAAATCATGGTTCATGACTATACTGCTTTGATGTCTTATGTCTCCATTCATTGGCTCTAATGGTTTTATTCTGTTTTGTTTGATCTTAATATATGTGATCATATGAATAGTTACGTTGAAGAAAAGACAGTATGGTAGTCAGTGTTGATTTAATATCATCTTGCTCTGAAGTCCTACCATGCTTTTGTTTTTCTATTACCATTGGTTCTATCACGTTGTGTGTTATTGGATTTTAATATGTATGATAATGGAAACAAAATTTTTATGGAAAATGAGTTAATAAAGCATGCCGTTGTTCATTTTCGGTTATTGGGTTCAGAATGTCTTGGAATACTTCCATTCTCTTGAGTTGTTTTATTGTACTTTGTTATGTTTGACACTATTGTGCATAAAGCTAAGCTCAACTATTTCAAAGAAAGAGACATTATGATAGCTACTGTTAATATCCAATTGTCTTGTTGTGAAGTGCTGTGTTGCTTACATTGTTCTGTTCTGATCTGCTTAGATCTGTCCTGTTTTGCTTTATTCTCTTTTTAAAAAAAGAATGACCCCAAAGATTACATATCAATACTTCAGCTGGCCTTATTTGCATTACTTAGAGACAATTGAAGGGAGAAGGAAATACCGTAGCCAGTTCTGTATGTATCAGTATATGGAAATAAAACTCAATCTAACTAATGTTGCAATTGTTCTGCAGTCAAAGTAAGTCACTCTAATAGTCTCCTACATCTCCCTTTCTTGTCTTGTTGAAGCTCCAGCAGGATTAGTCATGGTTATATGGCTTCTGCTAATCTCTGAGTTTTCAATCCTCTATTACAGGCTTTAATGAGAAAAATTATAAAGAATAGAATATACACACTAATTCCAATATGAAGCCAAAAATGAGGTTTGAGATATACGAAGGGATTCCATTGTCCTATAGCATCAACAAGCTTATGCTAATCTTTAATTTGAGTACCAAAAGTAGCTCTCTGTAGTGACAGCTTTGCTTGGCTCTGGGCTTGACTTGCTCTTATTTTTCTAGATGATTGAAGTGCAGCATCAGCTTATTTGTGTTTGTTCTGATTTCCTGATGTGGGAATTCACCAGAATAAATTTTCCTCTGAGGACTGCTTTCATTTCATCCCACAGGTTCCAGTGAGATGTATTTGTATTTTCATTTGCTTGTAGATGTTGTTTAATTTTTCCTTTAATTTCCTCTGTGACCCGTTGATTGTTCAGTAGTGTATAATTTAATTTCAATATGCTTGTGGAGTTTTTGCAGTTCCTTTTGTCATTAATTTCTACTTTCATGGCACTATGATCCAATAACATACATGGGATAGTTTCAATTCTTTTGCATTTACTTAAGCATGTTCTGTGGGCTAGTATATGGTCTATTTTATAGAATGTCCCATGTACTGCTGAGAATGTATATTCTAATGTTGTTGGGTGGAATATTCTGTATACATCTATCAAGTCCATTTGTTCACAGATGTGATTCAGTTGTTATTTCTTGGCTGATTTTTTGTCTAGATGATCTGTGTCTTTTGTCTGTGGGGTGGTCCAGTCTCCCATTATAATTGTGTTATTGTTTACTTGATTTTCCTTTTCTGTTAATATCTGTTTTGTGCAGCAGAATGTTCCTATATTTGGTGCATATATATTTAAGAATGTTATCTCTTCCTCTTGAAGTTGTTCCCTACCTATTATGTAGTGACCTTCTTTATCTCTTCAGACCATTCTTGGTTTGAAGTTCACATTGTCTGCAAACAGAACAGCTACCCCTGTTTTTTTTGTGGGTTCCTGCTGCATGGAGTATTGTTTCCTATCTTTGACTTTCAGTCTATGAGTTTTCTTTTGGGTTAGATTGTTTATATATATATAATATATATAATATATATAACATATTGTTTTATATATATATGTAATATATATGCATATATATATATATATATATATATATATATAACATATGGTTGGGTGTTGTTTCTTGATCCATTCTGCCAGTCTGTTTCTTTTAATTGGTGGATTGAGACCATTTATATTAGTGGTTATAACTGATACATATATTGGTTTATTTTTGTCATGTTATCCTTCTGCTCTTGTTTCTTTACCTTTCCCTCTGTTTGTTTACATTGCTTCATGGTTTTAATTATGTCTTTCTTTCTAGAATGTCTTTCAGTATTCTTTGCTGGTTTGGTTTTGTGGTCATGAGTTCTTCATCTGTTCTTTGTCATGGAAGTATCTTATCTCTCCATCAATTTTAAAGGACAGTTTTGTAGGGTATATCAATCTGGCTTGGAAGTCATTTTCCTTTATGATCTGAAATACTTCACTCCATGATCTTCTTGACTTTGTTGTTTATGTTGAGTTGTCAGCTGTGATTCTGATAGGCTTTCTTTTTCAGGTAATCATGTGTCTTCTCTCTAACAGCATTTATTTATTTATTTATTTATTTATTTATTTATTTAAGTATCAGGACTCAAACTCACAACCTCATACTTACCAGGTAGTCATTTATGCCACTGAGCTAAATCCCCAGCCTTCTATCAGATTCTAATATTCTGCTTTTATGTTGAATTTATCAGATGTTGACTATTATATGTCTCGGTGTAGTTTTATTTTGGTTATGGCTATTTGGAATTCTATGTGCTTCACTTCTCTGTATGTCAGTTTCCATTCCTATGTTTGGGAAATTTTCAGCAGTTAGTTCTGTAAATAATCTTTTGATATCATTTGTGTTGTCATTTACACATTTATACTTTTTCATTTATGCTTATCAATTTTATGTTGTTTTTCTTTGCATTATCTTACAGTTGTTGAATTGTTATTTCCTGATTCCATGTTATTTTTCAAGAGACCTTTCCTTTCCTGTTCACTAGCTGCAGTCTTGTCTTTTGGTTTGAAATTCTATTTTCACTTTCTTTGACACTGTTTTGTCAACTTTTGATGGAATTTTTTTTTATTTCCTGGATGTCTCATTAAATCTATTTCATGCATTCTGTTTTTTTCCTTATATAGTTCATTCAAAGTTTCCATATTTTTTCAGTTTTCCTCTTATTGTTTAAGTATGTCTTCTTTACATGTGTTCAGCATTTTTTCATTATGTTTACCATTTCTTCTTTTACCTGGGTGACTATTTCTAATTTGATCCCTTTCACAGCTTCCCAGAGTTGTTTCTTTTCTTCAGTCACTTTCATTTTAGGAGTTTCAGGTGTGTGGTTGTGTTCTTGTCTCCTAGCTTGCTTGGGATAGGCTGGAGGTTTGCGATTGCATTTTGGTCTTTCATTTTGTGATTTTCCTATATTCCCTTAGGGAAGCTGAAGACAAGGTTTCTGTTGTTTCTTGCATTGAGAATATCTATCCCTACTACAAGAATTTTCCACCGCTGAGTAGAGGTAGTTAGTCAGAACTTATCGGGTGGTTCCTTGCCTCTAAGGGTTGCTGGGCAGGGCCCAACTAGTCCAGGAGGGACATTTCCAAGGGTCTTCTAGTGATGAGAGATGCTGATTGGGGCCCTACCAGGTTCTGAGTGAAATGTGGCTGCAAGGCTGGGTGGTGATTTTTATACCTGCTTTTGGCTCATGGGGTGGATCGCATGCAGCTCTGGTTCCTGATCGGGGCCCAATCAAGCCTGGAAGGACCTTCCTAGGGTTCCTGCCCTAATGGAGTATGCTGACCGGGACCCTATCATGCTCCAAGAGATGTGCCAAGGCTGCACTGTGAGATGAGGATCGCTGCATGAGCTTTTGGCTCATGAGGTGGAGCACAAGTGGCTCTGGCAGGGCACAGTTAGGCCCAGAGGGACCTTCCTGTGGTTCCTCCAGTTATTAAGGGCTCTACCAGGCTCTGAGTGATGTGCCAAAGCTCCCTGCTGGGTGGGGACTGCTGCATACACTTTCAGCTCATGAGGCAGAGTGCAGGTGGCCCCAGACCACTTGAGGGTTACTGGGTGGGACCCAGTTATGCCAGGAGGGACCTTCCAAGGGGTCCTCTGGTGATCACAGTTGCTGGGTTGGGCTTTACTAGGCTCCAAGAGACATGCCAATGCTGCACCATGAGATGAAGATCACTGCATGTGCTTTCAGCTCATGAGGTGGAGCACATGTGGCTCTGGACCACTTAGGGATCACTGGATAGGGCCCAACTAGGACTGGGGGGTTTTCCAGGGGTTTTCTGGTTATGGGGGATGCTGGGCATATCCCTACCAGGCTCACAGCAATGTGCCAGGACTGTACATCTGGATGGAGATTGCTGCATGCACTTTTGGCTCAAAAGGCAGAGCACAGGTGGCTCTAGGTCACTAGTAGGTCACTGGGCGGGGCCCTACTAGACTTAGAGAGACCTTCCTAGGGGGCCTCTGGTGATGGGGGATGCTGGCCGGGACCCTACTAGGCTCTGAGCAACATGGTGAGGCTGCACCCTGTTCCTGATTTTAGAGTAACAGCTATTAGTTACTGTCCATTTCTATGGTATTGGCCTTTGGTTTGTCACAGATGACTGTTATCAAATTGAAAAAAATGCCTTCTACTTCAATTTCCTGTAGGGATTTTTATCATGAGTGGTTTTGGACTTTGTCAAATGCTTTTTCTTCATGGATTAAGATGATGATGTGGATTTTATCTTTACCTTTACTAATGTGGTATATAACATTATTGATTGGCATTATGTTGAATCATCCCTGCATTCCTGGAATTAAAACTTTCTTTGCAATGGATAGTCTCTTTTATGGTTTACTTCATTCTGTTTGCCAGTATGTCATTAAGAATTTTTCAATCTTTGTTCATTAAATGATTGGCCTGTGATTCTCATTTTTGGGGGTATTCCTTCTCTAGTTTTGGTACTAGATAATGCTTGCTTCAAGGAATGACTATTGAAATATTGCTTCCCTTTTCATTTTATCAAAGAATTTCAGAAGTAGGGGCATGAGATCTCTAAAATGCTTGTAGAATTCATCAATGAATATATCAGGACCTGAGTTTTACTCTGTTGGTGATTTTAACATTACTTCTTCAATTTCACTGGTACTGGATTATTTAGAACATTTATATTTTCTTGATTCAAGTTTGGTAATTCATATGTATTTAAAAGCCTGTCCATTTCTTTTGCATTATTCATCTGATTAGAATACAGCATTTTAAAAGTAGGTATTGATGATCTGAATTTCTGGAAGGTCTGCTGTGATTTCAACCTTTTGATTGTTATTTACATGGATTTCCATCTTTTCTTTCTTTTTTGGATTAGGGTGATTATCAATTTTTCTATTTTATTTAATCTATCAAATTATGAACTTTTCAATTCTTTGATTCATTTTATTATTTTCTTAGTCTCAATTGCATTAGTTCATGTTCTGATATTTATAATTGTCTTTTTTTATTTTAAAGAGGATAAAACAAAGGAAAATAAAACAGAATAAAATTAATCAAATATACCAGTATAAGGGATACAGGACTTCAAAATCTTATAAAATCAACAATAACTATGATAATGCCTTTTGTTGTCTCCAAAATAACTGCAGAAACCTTTGGACATAGTAAAAACTCAACAGAATAGGATGGAATAGAAACAATAAAAACACAACAATGCAATAAAGGATTGCAAAAAAAGCCAATAGTAAATCTAAAATGGCTACCATAATATGTCTTGCTATGTTTTAAACAGCTGCTCATACCTTTAGATTTAACATAATCAAACAAAACAAAAGAAAATAAAACCCATCCCAGCAAAACAAAGAAAATGATATAATTTCCAGGTAATAATCACCTTCTGGTGAGGCCTTGTTCTCTACCCCCGCAGTCCACTAATGGAGACTGACTCATGGAGAGAGGCTTGGGTCTGGCTGTCCCTATCAGACAATGGCCCATGCATGGCACTGATTTCTAGGTGTGGATCGCCTCCTGGTGAGGCCTGGTTCTCTTCTCCCACAGTCCATGAATGGTGCTGATTCAGAGAAAGACTTGGGTCTTGCTGCCCCCATCTGGCAGTGGCCAACACATGGCACTGATTTCCAAGAATAGATCGCCTCTTGGTGAGGCCTTGTTCTTTCCCCCCACAGTCAGTGAATGATGCTGACTCAGGGAGAGAGGCTTGGTTCTAGCTGTCCCCACTCCAGCAGTGGCCCATGATATTTGTAATTTTCTTGCTCAAATGCACTTTGGGTTTAACCTGCTCTTCTTTTTTTAGAAGTTTTAGGGTAAATATTAAGTTATTTATTTGTTTGCTCTGCTGTTCCCATGTGGAAATTCATCACTATATATTTTCCTCATAGCACTACTTTCATTGCTTTCCATAAGTTCCTATATGTTGCAGTGGTATTTTGTTCAATTGTAGAGACTGTATAATTACTTCCATGTATTACCCTTTAGTTACTCAGGAGGGTATTATTTAATTTCCATGTGTTTGTACAGCTTTTGTGGCTTCTTTTCCCATTGACTCCAATTTTTTTGCACTATTATCTGATAATATGCATGAGATAATTTCAATTCCTTTACAATTACTTCAGCATGTTCTGTGAGTGACTATATGGTGTTTTTCAGATAAAGTCCCATGTGAGCTCAAAAGATTGTGTATTCTTTTTTGGGCGTGTGTGGAGCACTGTATATATACCTAAACAATTCATTTATTCAAAGGTTTAATATTCCTTTGTTGGTTTTATTGCCCAGCTGACTTGTCTATTTTTCACAGTGGGGTATTTAGGTCTCTGTTACAATTGTATTAGTGTGCATTTGATTTTTCATATGTGTTAATGTTTGTTTATAGTTGGGTGCACTGCTATTTGGTTCATAGGTATTCATTATTGTTATTTATTCCTCTAGGATTGTCCTTGTGACAAGTATGTAGTGATCTTTTTCTCTTTTGCCTTGAAATTCACTTTGTAAATAAAATAGCTAGCAGTACTTTCTTAAAGATTCTTGTCACATGGAGCATTATTTTCATCCTTTGACTTTCAGTGTATAAATTGTGTTTTGAATTAAATGTGTTTCTTCAATGCAGGGTATCATTACATCTTGTTCATTGGTGTATTCTGTCAGTCTGTTTCTTTTTTAAATTAAGTGTATTGTTACAATTTAGATAAGTATGATGATCACATTCATCATAGTGAATTTGTACCTGTATATGCTATACCTTTGTTTTCCCTTTTCCCCCATTTACCTCCCCTCCCTTCAAGCCTTCTTCCCCTCCTTATTTACAAAACATTGTTTCCATTTTATCTTTCATTTTTCAATTTTTCTTTATGATTCCTTTTTTCCTCCTGCCCCTCTCTAGTTCCCCCTTTCCTTTTGAACAATTTGTTCCTATTTCACAATATCTATTATATATTTTGTGTCTTAATTATCCTTGCAGTGTCTCACACCAGATAAAGCAATATTTACATATGTGTGTCCAATTTATTTCACTTAAGAACATGGTCTCAAGGTGTAACCATTTAGCTATTGAAGTTTCAAGTTTGTCCTAATTAATGTCTGAGTAGTGATCCATTAAAAAAACTCCATCTCTTTTTATTCATTTATTGGTTGATGAATATTTGAGTTTTCCCCCAAGATTTAGCTATTGCACACTCTGCTGAAATAAACAAATATTTTAGGGTTTTTTTTAAAAGCCATAAACAGGTGTTGTATTTAACAAGTGTTTTTTCTGCATTTATTGAGAAGATCGTATGACTTTTGTCCTTGTCTCTGTTAATATGATGCATTATGTTTATTGATTTGCATATGGTCAACCATCCTTGCATCTCTGGGATAAATCCTGCTTGGTCATGGTGTATAATCTTGATAATTTTCTGTATTCTATTTGCTAGTATCTTATTGAGGAATTTTGCATTAATATTCACTAGAGGCATTAGCCTGTAGTTCTCCTTTTTTGGATCTTTCTCTCATTTTGGTATCATGGTAATACTTGTTTTCATGAATAGTAAGGGCATAGTGCTTCCCCTTCAATTTTGTTAAAGGTTTTGATGAGTAGTGGCACTAGCTCCTTGCTAAATTTCTTGTGGAATTCAACAGTAAGTTTGTCAGGACCTGTGCTCTTCTTTCTTGGTAATTTTTCAGTTATAGTTCTATTCTAGTTCTAGTTATTCTAGTTATAGTTATATTCTAGTTCATTAACTGCTATTGGATTATTTAGAATTTTTATATTTCTTACTACTTCTATGAACAGAATTTTTTAAAGGTAATTTGTGATCATTCTTGCTTTTTCATTGACTACAATCAAGCTTAGGTTGCTCTTATTTTCATCATCTTGCATTTGTTGGCATTTTATTTTATTTTACTTTTTGTGCTGGGGATCAAACTCAAGACCTTGCATTTACACCACTTGTTGGATTTTTTAATGGTTCATTGCTGTTAAGAGATCATTCTTTTCATGATTGCTAACTGCAATCTTGTTTACTAGGTATTGTACTCCATCTTCAGTTTTTTTCATATGGTTTTGCAAACTTTCAAAGGAATTTTTAATATCCTGGATATTTTTTTAAATATTTCATTGAGCCCATTTCTATGTTGGGAATTCATTGTTTTCATCATTTTTCTACTCTCTATATTTTAATGTATATCTGCTATAAAATTGCTAATCAAGTGCTTCATTATGGTTGTCTCTTTTTATTATAAAGAGAAAAAAGCAAACAGAACAAAGCAGATCAGAACAGTGCAGTCAATACAGGATTTCAAAAAGAAAACAGGAAATCAACAATGGCTATCATAATGTCTCTTGTTTTCTTTGAAATGGTTATCCATATCTTCACATGCAATTAATTGAAACAAGACAAAAACAGTATAAAACCATTAAAAACAAAATAATGAAAGCATTACAGGACTTCAGAACCAGACAATAGAAAAGTAAAAAATGGCTACCATAATGTCTCTTGTTCTCTTCAAAATAGCTGTCCATATCTTCATATATATTGAAATTAGATAATAAAAAACAGACTAAAACCAATAAAAAAGATTAAAGGCATTACTGGGTTTTACAACAAGATGATACAAAATCAGCAATGGCTAACATAATGTCTCATTTTCTTCAAAATCACTGTTCATACCATCACATAAAATAAAATCAATTCTTGTAAACTCTTTAGGACAAGTTTTAGGCATATATAATCCTAAACATATACATCTATCCCTTCTGTATTAGAGGCAAAAACAAAACAAAATGAAACAAGTTACAACTAAAACAAGAAAAAAAAGACAAATAGCAATAATAAAGTGTTAAAAACAATGACAATATAGGCTTTCGAAACAAGGTGGCAGGAACATAACTGAGGTTGCTCAAAGCTGTTACTCAGATTACAAGATATAAACATGTAAAACTGATCTGATGCTATGAATGTTTGCCTTTTGTTCCAAGAACTAATAGAATTACTAGCACAATCATTTTAGCTATCGTAAATGTGTATATATAGATGTATATATTTTTTCTTTTTCCTTCTTTCTTTCTCCTTTTCCCGGAGTTAATTTCCCCCTTTGAGCAGTTTCCTACCCTTTCACAATATTTATTGAAGCATTTTAATTTCATTTGCTGTTTCAGTTTCTTATACTAGGGAGACAATATGGTACCTATACATATGAGTTTGATTTATTTCACTTATGAGTATGGACTCAAGTCATTCATTTACCTATAAAAATCTCAATGTGGTACTTCTTTATAACTGAGTAGTACTCCACTGCATAAAAGTACCACTTTTTTATCCATTCCTCAGGTGATGGGCATTTAGGTTGTTTCCAAGATCTGGCTATTACAAATTGTGCTGCAGTAAACATGGGAGCACATATATCACTGTGGTATGATGTTTTCCTTTCTAGGAATATGCCCAACAGTGGAATAGATGAATCAAATAAGAATTCCAATCCCAGATTTTTGAAGAACCTCCAGACTGACCTCCACAGTGGCTGCACCAGTCTATACTCCAACCGACAGTGCAGAAGTGTTCCTTTTTCCACACAACCTCTCCAGCATTTGTTATTTGTTGTTTGCTTGATCCTGGTCATTTTTTCTGGAGTGAGATGGAATCTTAGGGTGGTTTTAATTCACATTTCTCCTATGACCAATGAAATTGAACATTTTTCCATGTATGCATTTTTCATTTATATTTCTTCATCTGAAAGGTGTGTATTCATTTCTGATGCTTATTATTGGATTGGGTCTTTGAATTTCAGGTGTCTGATTTTTTAAAAATCTTTATGTTTGAGACAGTTGACTAAGATATTTTCCCAACTCATGTGTTTTCATTCTGTTGGAGATTTCTTTTGACATGCAAAAAGATTTTATTAAGATGAGACCTCAATTTTTGATTCTGGAAATTATTTCTCATGCAGTTTGATTTTTGTTATGAATTCTTGCCTACTTTTATGTCTTCAAAATTTTTATCTGCTTTGTCTTCCAGCAGACTAAATGTTTCTGTTTTAATATTTAGATCTTTGCCATTTTGACTTTAGTTTAGTGTATGATTATACACATGAGTGTAGTTTTAGTTTTTGGCATATGGAGAGCCAGTTTTTCCAGCACCATTTATTAAAGAGACTTTCTTCCAATGGATGGGTTTGGCCTTCTTATCAAAGATAAGGTGGCTGAGTGTGTTTGTAGTTGTAGTTGTATATTCTAATCTATTCCACTGATCTTCATATCTATTTTTATTCTAGTACCAGGTTGATTAGGTTGATTTTATTACAGTAGCTTTGTAGTATAGCTTCAAGTTAGGCATTATGATGCTTCCTGCCTTGCAGTTGCTGCTCAAAATTGCCCTTGCTATTCTAGATCCTTTCTGGCTCCAGATGAATTTTAGGAGTGATTTCTCTAGATCGGTGAGGTATGTTAATGGTATTTTGATTGGAATTGCATTAAATCTGTATAACAATTTTGGGAGAATGGCCATTTTCACAATGTTTGCTCTTCTTATCCATGAACAGGAATGTCTTTCAATTTTATGAGATCCTGTTGAACTCTTTTCTTCAGAGTATTGTAATAGATCTTTTTTTTAAATTTAAAGACAAAAAACAGGAAAAAGGCAGAAATATTACAGAATTTCAAGAAAAGAAGATAAACAGTAAGAAATCACTAGTTGACAAACTACACATTGTTCTTTTTTTAAAACAGTTATTTAAGTTACAGAATTAAAGCACACAAAGTGGACACTCAAGGAGTGAGAGTACAAACAGATCTGCTCAACAATCTAAGAACCAAGAAATATGGTCACCAATCCCACATACCTAAACATACATGCAGCCACATCCCTTATAGCACTTCCTATTTCCTCATTTTTAAAATAGCAATTATACATTTTTAAAATTTTATTTAAAGAGAAGAAAAAAAAACAGAAAAAAGGGTAGCAACAATACAGAATTCTAAAAGAAAGAAAGACAAAGGAGAATGAGAAAAAGCCCCACTAAGAAACCAGTAATTTATAAATTATGTATTGTCATCTGGGATATAGTTGTTCAAGTTATAAAGTTACAGGGAATATAGTAAATATTCAAACAATCAGAATACAAAGAGTTCTGCTCAAAGATCCAACAAAGATTCAGCAATAAGATCATCTATTTTACACACTCAAACTTACATGCAGTTATATCCCTTAGAGCACTTTCTTCTCCTCTCTTTTTTACAATAGCAATTAAACATTTTGGTTTTATTACACTTGTAGTTCTTATTTACTTTTTACACTAGAGACACCATATGATATTTATAAATATGATTCTTATTTATTTCACTAATGAGGATAGTCTCAAGTTGTCTCCATTTGCCTATGAAGGCCTCAAGATCATCCTTTTTTATAGCTGAGTAATATTCCATTGTATAAAAATGCCACATCGTTTTCATTCACTCTGCAGTTGATGGGCATCTTGGTTGTTTCCAGGATTTAGCCACCACAAATTGTGCAGCTATGAACATGGGTGCACATACATCACTGTAATGGGAACTTTTCATTTCTTTGGGGAATATACCCAGGAGGGGGATAGCTGTATTGAATGGGGCTTCCAATCCTAGTCTTCTGAGAATTCTCCCTATGGATTTCGATAACGGTTGCACCAGTCTACATTCCCACCAGCAGTGGAGCAGTGTTCCTTTTTCCCCCCAGCCTCGCCAACATTTCTTATCAGTTGATTTCTTTTTTATCTTTTTTATTTAAAGAGAAAAAAAAGGAAAAAGGTAGAAATATTACAGGATTTCAAGGAAAGAAGATAAATAGTAAGATATCACTAGCTGATACATTACGCATTGTTCTTTTAGAAATAGTTATTCAAGTTACAGGATTAAAGCACACAAAGTAGACACTAAAGCAGTGAGAGTACAAACAGATCTGTTCAACAATCCAAAAAGAACCTAGAAATATGGTCATCAATCCCAACACCAGCTATATCTTTTATAGCACTTACTATTTCCTCTTTTTTTTACAATAGCACTTACACATTTTTAGAATTTTGTTTATAGAGAAGAAAAAAAACAAAAAAGGGTAGCAACAATACAGAATTCTAAAAGAAAGAAAGAAAGAAAAAGCATAATGAGAAAAAGCCCCACTAAGAAATCAGTAATTTATAAATTACATACTATCATCTGGGATGTAGTTGTTCAAGTTACAAAGTTATAGAGTACACAGTAAATATTCAAACAATCAGACTACAAAGAGTTTTGCTCAAAGATCCAACAAAGATTCAGCAATATGGTTATCTATTTTACACACTCAAACTTACATGCAGTGATATCCCTTAGAGCACTTTCTTTTCCTCTCTTTTTTACAATAGCAATTACACATTTTGGTTTTCTTACACTTGTATTTCTTATTTACTTTTTACACTAGAGACACAATATGATATATATAACTATGATTCTTATTTATTTCACTAATGAGGATAATCTCAAGTTCTTCCCATTTGCCTGTGAAGACCTCAAGATCATCCTTGTTTATAGCTGAGTAACAGTCCATTGTATAAAAATGCCACATCTTTTTCATCCACTCTGCAGTTGATGGGCATCTTGGTTGTTTCCAGGATTTAGCTATCACATATTGTGCAGCTATGAACATGGGTGCACATATATCACTGTGATATGAACTTTTCAGTTCTTTGGGGAAAATGCCCAAGAGGGGGATAGCTGGATTGAATGGGGCTTCCAATCCTAGTCTTCTGAGAATTCTCCATATGGATTTCCATAATTGTTGCACCAGTCTACATTCCCACCAACAGTGGAGCAGTGTTCCTTTTTGCCCGTAGCCTCGTCAACATTTGTTATCAGTTGATATCTTGATGGCAGCTATTCTTTCCGGAGTAAGGTGGAATCTCAGTGCTGTTTTAATTTGCATTTCTCAAATGACCAGTGATGGCGAACATTTCTTCATGTATTTATTTGCCATTTGTATTTATTTCTCTGAGAACTGTGTGTTCATCTCAGATGCCCATTTTTGGAGAGGGTCTCTGAATTTAGGGGGGTTAATGTTTTTCAATTTTTTATATATTCTGGACACAAGCCCTTTGTCTGAGGGGTTGCTAGTTAAAATTTTTTCCCGCTCTGTTGCTTTTCTTTTCACTCTATTGGTGATTTCCTTTGAAGTGCAGAAACTTTTCAATAATGTGAGATCCCATTTGTTGATTCTTTGAAGTGTTTCCCGTGCAGTTTTCATTTTGTTTATGAATCCTCTGCCTACACCTATGTCTCCAAGACTTCTACCTACCGTGTCTTCCAGTAGGTGTAGTGTTTCTGTTTTAATATTTAGATGTTTGATCCATTTAGACTTTAATTTTTGCATGATTATAGGCTTGGATCTAGTTTCAGTCTTTGGCATGTAAAGAGCCAATTTTTCCAACACCATTTATTAAAGAAACTATCTTTCTTCCAGTGGACATATTTAGCCCCTTTGTCAAATATCAGGTGGCTGAGTGTCTTTGTAGTTGTGCTTGCATCTTCTAATCTCTTCCATTGATCCTCAGGTCTATTTCTTTGCCAGTACCAAGCTGATTTTATCACTGTGTCTTTATGTACTCTTTCAAGTCAGGAATTGAGATGCCTCCTGCCTTGCTTTTGTTGCCTTGAATTGCCTTTGCTATTCTAGCTTTCTTCTGTTTCCAAATGCATTTTAGTAGTGTGTTCTCTAGACCTGTGTGGTATGTCAATGGTATTTTGATTGGGATTGTATTAAATCTGTATAACAATTTTGGGTGTATGGCCATTTTCACAATGTTGGTTCTTCCTAACCAAGAGCAAGGAATGTCCTTACATTTTCTGATATCCTTTTCAATCTCCTTTTTCAGCATAGTATAATTTTCAGCACATAGGTCTTTTACATTTTTAGTTAGGTTGATTCCTATGTATTTCATTTTTTTAGAAGTTATTATAAAGGGTGATATTTCCATAATTTCTCTCTCAGTGAGTTTTTTGTTTGTGTACAGGAATGCTATTGATTTTTGAGCACTGACTTTGTATCCAGCTACACTACTGAACTTGTTTATTACCTCTAGCAGTCTTAACGGAGTTTTTTGGGTCTTCTATATAGAGTGTCATGTCATCTGCAAATAGTAATAATTTAACTTCTTCCTTTCTTATCTTTACTCCTTTTATTTCTCTCTCTTGTCTGATTGCCCTGGCTAGTGTTTCCAGAGCTATGTTGAAAAGGAGTGGTGAAAGTGAAAGCTTTCAGTTTTTGTCCATTTAGTATAATGTTGGCTGTTCGTTTGTCATTGATGGCCTTTATAATGTTGAGGTAGACCACTTGTATTCTGAGTTTCTGAAGGGTTTTTATCATGAACATGTGTTGGACTTTGTCAAAAGCTTTTTCTGCATCTATTGAGATGACCATATAGTTTTTGTTTTTGGCTCTGTTGAGGTGGTGTATTACATTTATTGATTTGCATATGTTTAAGCATCATGCATTCCTGGAATGAACCACACTTGGTCATGATGTATAATCTTCTTGATGATTTGCTGCATTCTATTTGCCAGTATTTTGTTCAGAATCTTTGCATCAAAGTTCATTATTGAGATTGGCCTATAGTTCTCTTTTTTGGTTGGATCTTTCTCTGATTTTGGTATTAGAGTAATACTTGCCTCCAGGAATGATTTAGGGAGGATTCCTTTTTTTCTCAAATTCCTTGAAGATCTTAAGGAGTACTGGCATCAAATCTTCCCTAAATTTCATATACAATTCAGCCGTGAATCCATCAGGACCTGGATTTTTCTTTGTTGGTAAGATTTTAATTACATTTTCAATTTCAATAGCTGATATCGGCTTGTTCAAAATTGCTATAACTTCTTGGTTGAGCTTTTGTAGTTTATATGTTTCTAGAAATCTGTCCATTTCCTCTGTGTTTTCCACTCTATGTGAGTAGAGGTTTTCAAAGTAGGTATTCGTGATCTTTTGAATTTCCATGGGATCTGTAGTAATTTCTCCCTTTTCAGCTCTTATTGCATGAATTTGGGTTTTTTCTTTCTTTCTCTTGATAAGGTTAGCTAGGGGTTTGTCAATTTTGTTTATTCTCTCAAAAAACCAGCTTTTTGATTCATTACTTCTTTGTATTGTTTTTTTTTAGTTTCAATTGCATTGATTTCTGCTCTAATCTTTACAATTTCCTCTCTTCTATGAGCTTTGGGTTTAGCTTGCTCTTCTTTTTCTAGAAGCTTGAGCTGGATCATTAGATTGTTTATTTGTGCTCATTCTGTTTTCTTGATATGACACTTTATTGCTATGCATTTCCCTCTTAAGACTGCTTTCATTGCATCCCACAGATTAGAGTATGTTTTTTCTATATTTTCATTGAATTGTAGGTATTGTTTTATTTCTTCTTTAATTTCATCTGTAGCCCACTGGTTGTTCAAAAGGCTGTTATTTAATTTCCATGTATTTGGGCATGTTTTACCATTTTTTGCCATTAATTTCCAATTTGAGTGCACTATGGTCAGATATTATGCATGGTATGATTTCAATACCTTTGCATTTACTTAAGAGTGTTTTATGGGATAATATATGGTCTATTTTGGAGAATGTCCCATGTGCAGCTGAGAAGAATGTGTATTCTGATGTGGTTGGGTGGAAAATTCTGTAAACATCTACTAAGTCCAGTTGCTCACAGGTACACTTCACTTCTGCTATTTTTTTGCTTACTTTTGGTCTATTTGATGTATCTCTTTGTGACAATGAGCTGTTATGATCTCCTATTATAATTGTGTTCGTGTGTATTTGGTTTTTCATGTCCATTAGTATCTGTCTTATGTAGTTGGTTGCTCCTGTATTTGGTGCATATATATTTATAATTGTTAGTTCTTCTCCTTGAATTTTTCTACTAACAAGTATGTACTGACCTTCTCTATCTCTTTTAATAATTTTAGGTTTGAAGTTCACATTGTTTGCAATTAGAATAGCTCCTCCTGCTTTTTTCTGGGTTCCTGTTACATGGAATACTGTTTTCCATCCTTTGACTTTTAATCTTTGAGTTTCCTTTTGGGTCAGATGTGTTTTTTGTATACAGCATATGATGGGGTCCTGTTTCTTGATCCATTCTGTCAATCTATTTCTTTTTATAGGTGAATTGAGGCAATTTATATTTATGGATATCACTGAAATGTACTGGCTCGACTTTGCCATGCTATGTTCCAGTTGTTTCTTTCTGCTTTTCCTCTTATTTAATTGCTTTTCCTACCTGGATGTTTCTTTCTGTTGTTGTTTGGGGATTGTGTTCGTTTTTATCTCTGTCTAGTATGTCCTTCAGTACTATTTCTATGGTTGCTTTGGTGGACATGAATTTCTTCAGTTGTTCTTTGTCATACAAGTATCTTGTTTCTCCGTTAAATTTGAATGAAAATTTTGCTGGGTACGTCAGTCTTTGTTGAAGGTTTGTCTCCTTCAGGGCTTGAAATATCTCACTCCAAGCTCTTCTTGACTTGAGGGTTTGTGCTGGAAATTCTGCCATGGTTCTAATGGGCTTTCCCTGACAGGGAGTTGTGTCTTTTCTCTGACAGCTTTTAATATTATTTTTATGCTGTACGTTTGAGATCTTAATCATTATGTTTCTGGGTGTGGATTTATGTTGATTGTGACTGTTTGGTGTTCTATATGCCTCACTTATCTGCCTATCAGATTCTTTCCCCATTTTTTTGAAATTTTCTTCTATTATTTCTGTAAATACTTTACGTATGTCATTTGCCTTGACTCTGTATCTTTGCTAATGCCCATTATTCTTATATTGTTGCTCTTGGCATCATCATGAAGCTTCTGGATTGTCATTTCATGCTGCTTTGTTATTGTTTAAAGTTCTATCCTTTCCTGATCACTAAATGTGATCCTGTCCTCATGGTCTGAAATCCTATCCTCAGCTTCCTTTAGGCAGTTTTGCATGCTTTCAATAGAATTTTTTGTTTCTTGGATGTCTCTTTGAGTTTGTTTCATGAATTCTGCTTGTTTTCTATATTGTTCATTCAAAGTTTCAATCTGTTTCCCATGCTCATGTAGTTTTTTCTCTAGTTCTTCTTTAGCTGCATTCAACAACTGCTTTACTAAAGTTGTTATTTGTATCTTGACATGGGAGACTACTTCTCATTTGGTTTCCTTTATAGACTGATGCATTTGCTTTTTATTTCACTTGCTATCTTTTCATAGATTCTCAGTGTGTTACTTTTGTTTACTCTATTTCAATGTCTCCTATACTTGCTTCTGGTGAACTGTGTGTTTGAGACTGCCTTTTGCTTTTTTGTTTTTTCATTTTCCCTCTGCCTGGTGTTTTTTATGTGTAGGAGGGGATCACACACACTCTTTTTAGACACACCAAAGTCTTACAGTTAGTTGGAATGTGTGTTACTACTGGTCGTATTCATCCCCTGTACCTCTGTTTTAGGGGTATGCTCACTATATTGATATAGTCACTCTGATGTAGTCCAAAGTTTGCCACCTGGGAGCAAAGTTCCAAATTTTTTCACACTTACTGGATCCCGCTGAGATCTTCTAATGTTCCAGGTGGGAGGGCGGGCCCATCTGTAGCAGTCCAGGGCAGTTTTTAGTCTTGGGCGGTCCTCCTCGATGTTCTCAGTGGCAGGGTGGTCCCACGGGGCAGGTTCTGGGCAGCCTACCCCTGAGGCAAGCTTGTGCTGTGTTCCCTGTGGCAGGGCAGTCCCTCTGTGGAGGTTAAGTGCAGCCTACCCCTCACGTGGGCTTGCACTGAGTCCCTGGTGGCTGGGCAGGCCTTCGGTGGAGGTTAAGGGCAGTCTTGCCCTGAGGCGGGCTCGTGCTGAGTTTCCGGTGGCAGGGTGGGCCCTCGGTGGAGGTTAAGGGTAGCCCACCCCTGAGGCGGGCTTGTGCTGAGTTTTGTAATATATCTTGAATAGATCTTTTACTTCCTTTGTTAGATTGATTCCTCAGTATTTCATTTTT
The DNA here is from genome assembly GCA_004027455.1 of Hydrochoerus hydrochaeris. NCBI lineage: Eukaryota > Metazoa > Chordata > Mammalia > Rodentia > Hydrochaeridae > Hydrochoerus > Hydrochoerus hydrochaeris. The sequence goes on along the minus strand of PVLA01006632.1, from coordinate 93,039 downwards.
TTATGCTATTGTGAAGGATGTGGCTTCTCTTACTTCCCTCTTAGGGGGTTTGTTTTTTGTGTAAAGAAATGCTATTGATATTTGAGTGTTGACTTAGCATCCAGCTACATTACTGAATTTGGTTATTACATCTGGAAGTCATTCAATGTTGTTTTGTGGGTTTTCTATATAGAATATCATGTCATTTGCAAATAATGATAATTTTTCTTTTCCTATCGCTATTTCTTTTATTTCTCTCTTTTGTCTAATTGCTCTGGCTAATATTCCCATCACTGTATTGAATAGGAGTAATGGTAATGGATATTCTAGCCTTGTTCTTGATTTTAGAGGGTAACTTTCAGTTTTTGACTATTTAATATGGTGATGGCTGTTCGTTTGTCATAGATGGCTTTTTTAGATTGAGATAAAGACCATCTATTTGATTTTATGTAGAGTTATTAACATGAGTGAGTTTTGGATCTTATGCAGATGTTTTCTGCATCTATTGAAATGACCATGTTTCTTATGTTTGACTCTATTTGATATGGTGTATTGAATTTATTGACATTTGTATGTTGAACCATTCCTGCATGCCTGGGATGAACATGACTTGGTACTGCTATATAATATTCTTGATGACATGCTGTAACTGCAATCCTATCTTTAGATCTGACACTGTGTTGTCCCATTGGCTTATTCTGCTGTGTATACTTTCAATGGAAGCTTTAATCTCTTGGATATCTTTTTGAATCTGTATTCTGTTTGCCAGTATTTTATTGAGAATTTTTGCATCTATGTTCATTAGGGAGATTGGCCTATAGTTTGCTATTTTGGTTGGATCTCACTCTGGGTTTGATATTAGGGGAAGACTTACTTCCAGCAATCAGGAATGAGTAAGGGGGAAGAATTGTTATACTTTCAATTTCATTGAAGATTTTGAGGAGTGTTGTAAACAAGACTACCTTGAATTTCTTTCAGAATTCATCTGTGAATCCATCAGGACCTTAGTTTCTCTGTATTGTTAAGGTTTCAATTACATTTTCAATTACATTAATTGAAATTGAGTTATTCAGCAGTTTCACATATTCTTGATCCAGCTTTGGTGATTCATATGTTTATTGGAATCTGTCCATTTCTTCTGTATTATCAAACCTATGAGAGTAAAGATTTTCTAACTAGATATTAATGATCTTCTGTATTTTAACAGGATGTGTAGTGATTTCACCCTTTTCATCTCTTTTCACTTGAATTTGAATTATTCTTTCCTTTTTTAAATAAGATTAACTTGGGGCTTATCAATTTTTTTAAATTTTATTTTATAGAGTATAAAACAAAAGAGGACAGAATAAAGCAGATCAGAACAGAACAATGCAAGCAACACAGCTCTTTACAACAACAAGACAATTGGATATCAACAGTAGCTACCATAATATCTCTTTCGTTGAAATAGTTCTGCATAGCTTTACACACAATAATATCAAACATAACAAAATAGAATAAAAGCATTCAAGAGAATGAAATTATTACAAGGCATTCTGAACCAAATAATAAAAGATGAACAATGGCTTCTATAATATCTCATTTTCCATAAAAAAATTTGTTTATACTATCATACATATTCAAATCCAATAAGACACAACGTGATAGAACCAATGGAAATAGAACAAAAGCATGTTAGGACTTCAAAGCAAGATGATATGAAGTCAGCAATGGTTGTCATAATGTCTTATTTTCTTCAAAGTAGCTGTTCATACCATCACACATAATAAGGTCAAAAAAACAGAATAAAACCATTCCAATGAATGAATGAAAACAATAAAAGGCTTCAAAGCAATATAATGGGGAACCATGATTACCATAGAATCTTATGTACTCTTACCATTACTTACACTAGGGAGACCATATGGTATTTACATATGTGAGTTTGATTTATTTCACTTATGATTATGTTCTCAAGTTGCATCCACTTATTTATAAATATCTCAATGTGATCATTCTTTATAGCTGAGTAGTACTCCATTGTATAAAAGTACAATTTTTTTTTATCCATTCCTCAGTTGATGTGCACTTAGGTTGTTTCCAAGATCTCACTATTACAAATTGTGCTGCTATAAACATGCGTGCACATATATCACTGTGGTATGATGTTTTCAGTTTTTCTGGGAATACACCTAAGAGTTGAATAGCTGGGTCAATTGGACTTCCAATCCCAGCTTTTTGAGGAGTCTCCAGACTGACCTCCACAGTGGTTGCTGTAGCATACACTACCACCAATGGTGAAGAAGACTTCCTTTTTCCCCTCAGCCTCATCAGCATTTGTTCTTGGTAGTTTTCTTGATCCTGACCAATCTTTCCAGAGTGAGATGGAATTACAGTGTGGTTTTAATTTGCATTTCTCTAATGACCAATGATGATGAACATTTTTTCATGTATTATTTGCCATTCATATTTCTTCATCCAAGAACTATGTGTTCATCTTGGATGCCCATTTTTGGGTTGGGTCTTTGAATTTTGGGGTTCTGATTTTTTTAATTCTTTATAAGTTTTAGGCAGAAGTTCTTTGTCTGAGGGACAGTTCACTAAGATTTATTCCCAGTTTGTGGGTTTTCTTTTCACTATGCTGGAGATTTCATTCGACATGCAAAAACTCTTCCAACAAGATGTGATCCCAGTTATTGATTCTGGGAAGTATTTCCCATGCAGTTTTTTTCTTGTTCATGAATTCTCTACGTACCCCTATGTCTTTAAGATTTTTACTTACTTTGTCTTCCAACAGATTTAGTGCTTCTCTTTTAATATTTAGATCTTTAATCCATTTAAATGTTAGGATAGTACATGGTGTTAGGTCTGGTTTTAGCTTTCAGCATATGGACATCCAGATTTTCCAGCACCATTTATTAAAGACACTATTTGCTTCCAGGAATGAGTTAGGGTAAATTGCTTCCCTTCCAGTGGACATGTGTGTCCCCTTTATCAAAGATAAGGTGGTTGAGTGTGTTTGTAGTTATGGTTGTATCTTCTAATCTATTACATTCATCTTCAGGTCTGTTTTTATTCCAGGACCATGTTGATTTTATTACAGTAGCTTTTTAGTATAACTTCAAATCAGGGATTGTGATACCTCCTGCCTTGGCTTTGCTACTTAGATTTGCCTTGGCTATTCTAGGTCTCTTCTGGTTCCAGATGAATTTTAGGAGTGATTTCTCCATATCTATGAGGTATTTTAGTGGTGTTTTCATCAGGATTGCATTGAATCTGTATAACAATTTTGGGAGAATGACCACTTTCAAAATATATATTCTTCCTACCCATGAACAAGGGATGCCTTTTCATTTTCTGAGGTCCTCTTCAATTTCTTGTTTCAGGGTATCATAATTTTCCCTGTATATCTCTTTCACTTCTTTCATTAGATTAATTTCAAGTTATTTCATTTTTTTGGATGTTAGTGTGAAGGGTGTGGCTTCCCTTATTTCTCTCTCTGTGATTTTGTTGTTAGTGTATAGGAAAACTATTGATTTTTGAGTATTGAGTCTTTATCCAACTATGTTGCTGAATTGATTTATTATATCTAGGAGTCCTTCAATGGAGATTTGGGGGTCTTCTATGTAGAGTATCAAGTCATCTGCAAATAATGATGATTTAACTTCTTCTTTCCTATCTTTACTCCTTTTATTTCTCTCTCTTGTCTAATTGCTCTGGCTAGTATTTCCAGTACTATGTTGAATAGGAGTGGTGATAAGGGACATCCTTGTCTTGTGCCTGATTTTAAGGTTCAAGATTTCAGCTTTTGGCCATTTAATATGACAGTAGCTATTGGTTTGTCATAGATGGCCTTGATCATATTTAGGTAGAGACCAACTATTCCAATTTTCTGTAAGGTTCTTATTATGAATGAGTGTTGAATCCTATCAAAAGCTTTTCCTGAATTTATAGAAATGATTGTGTTATTCTTACTTTTGGCTCTATTGATATGGTGGATTACATTTCTTGATTTATGTATATTGGACCATCTCTGCATGCCTGGGATGAATGCCACTTGCTCATGGTGTACAATCTTCTTGATGATTTGTTGCATCCTCTTTGCCAATATTTTATTGAGAATTTTTGCATCTATGTTCATTACGGAGATTGGCCTGTAGTTCTCTTTTTTAGTTGGGTCATTCTCAAGTTTTGGTACTAGAGTAATATTTACTTCCAGGAATGACTCAGGGAGAAATGCTTCCCTTTTTATTTCATTGAACAGTTCGAGGTCTGAAATGCTATCTTCACTTTCATTGAGGTGGTTTTGGAAACTTTCAATAGAATTTTTGATTTTCTATGTATCTCTTTGAATTTACTTTATGTGTTCTGTTTGTTTCATGTGCTGTTCATTCTGTTTTCTTTTTTCCTCTAATATTTTAGCTGTGTCTTCTTTAGATGCTATTTCTTTCACTACTTTTATCATTTCTCCTTTTACCTGGGAGATTACTTCTGATTTTAGTTCCTTCATAGCTGCCAGTACTTGCTTCTTTATTTCAGTTGATATCATTTCAGGTATTTCAGGTGTATGACTAGTATTTTCTTCTCTCTACATTTCTCCCAGGCTTTCTTGGTATGGGCTGGAGGTTTGAGATTGCATTTTTGTCTTTCTTTTTGTCATTTTTCTATATTTCCATTTTTCGAATGATGTTCCAAAAGTTTCCTTTGGCATGTTGGAAATCACCTCCTGCACCCTTGGCTCCCAGGACATTTCTGGGCATGGTGCCTTCAAGCCCACAAAGCCTCTCCAGGCTATACCAGTGTCCTAGGGGGCTAGGTGGACACCCAAGCACTGAGAGTGTGGGGCTTATCAATTTTATTTATTCTTTCAAAGAACCAACTCTTTGATTTGTTATTTCTTTGTGTTATTTTCTTAGTCTTTATTGTGCTGATTTCTGCTCTGATCTTTATAAATCCTCCCATTTTTCTGGCTTTGGGCTTGACTTACTCTTCTTTTTCTAGATGTCTGAGGGGTAGCCTCAGGTTTCTCATTTTTGTTCATTCTATATTCCTGATATGGGAGTTCACTGCAATAAATTTCCCTGAGTCCTGCCTTTATTGCATTCCACAGGTTCCAGAAAGTTGTATTTATATTTTCATTTGCTTATAGATATTGTTTAATTACTTCTGTGACTCACTGAATGTATAATTTAATTTCTATGTGTTTATGGAATTTTTGCAGTTTCTTTTTTCATTGATTTGCAGTTTTATAGCACTATGATCAGATACTATACATGGGATAATTTAAATTATTTTTCATTTAATTTCGCATGTTCTATGGGCTAGTATATCATCTATTTTATAAAATTACCCATAGGCACCTGAGAAAAAAATATATTTAATGTTGTTGGGTGGAATACTCTCTACATGTCTATGAAATCCGTTTGTTCAGAAGTTTGACTCAGTTATGTTATTTCTTCGCTGACTTTCTTTCTAGTTGCTCTGTCTCTTTGTGTCAAAGTGGTGTTAAGGTCTCCTGCTGTAATTGTGTATTGCTAATTTGATTTTCCATTTCTAACAATATTTGCTTTACATAGATGAGTGTTCCCATATTTGGTTAATATATATTTAGGATTGTTATCTCTATCTCTTGAAGTTTTCCCATAGCCAATATGTAGTGACCTTCTGCATTTCTTCCCATCATTATTGGTTTGAAGTTCATGTTGTTTACAAACAGTACAGCTAGTCTTTTTTTTTTTTTACATTTCTATTGCATGAAGTATTGTTTTTCATGGTTTGACTTTCAGTCTATGAGTGACCTTTTCTGTGAGATAGGTTTCTTCTATACCTTATATGGCTGGATGCTGTTTCTTGACACATTCTCCCAAGCTGTTACTTCTAATTTGTGAAATAAGTTCATTTACATTAATAATTATAACTGATACAAATTGGTTCGTTTTGTCATGCTATCTTTCTGCTACTGGTTCTTTACCTTTCCCCTGTGTTTCATTCTTTGCCTTGCTTAGTGGTTTTATTCAGTTGGTGCTCTTGAATTTGTAGTTATCTTTATGTCTATCTTGAATACCTTTCAGTATTCTTTGCAGTGTTGGTTTGGTTGTCATTAAGTTGTTTGGCTGTTCTTTGTCATGAAAGTATCTTATTTCTCCCTCCCTGGTGAAGGAGAGTTTTTCAGGGTGTATCAGTCTTGTTTGGAAGTCTTCTCTTTAGAATTTGAAATACTTCACTCCATGCTCTTCTTGATTTCATTGTTTGTGTTGAGAAGTCTACTGTGATTCTGATGTGTTCTCCTTTTTAGATGATCTCTTTTTTCTCTAACAGCTTTTAATAGTCTGTTCTTATGTTGAATTTCTCAGATGTTGATTATTTTATGTCTGGGTGCAGATTTATTTTGGTTATGGTTATTTGGTGTTCTATATGATTCACTTATCTGTTTATCAGTTTCCATTCCCATATTTGGGAAATCTGCTATTTCTTCTGTAAATAGTCTTTTTATATAATTTGTGTTGTCATCTTCTTTTTGGTTTGCATGTTTCAATCATATTATTATTCTTTACATTATCTTGCAACTGTTGAATTATTATTTCCTGATTCCTTGGTATTTTTATAAGATTTTTCTTAGCTGCAATCACTAGCTGCAATCTTGTCTTGGAGGTCTGAAGTCTGTATTCACATTCAATGGTGTGGTTTTGCCAGCTTTTGATGGAAGTTTTGATTTCCTGGATATCTTCTTGAATCCTTTTCATGCATTATGTTCCTTTATTCTATTGTTCATGTAAAGTTTCCATGTTTTTGCAGCACTCTCCAATTTTTTTTTTTGTACCAGGGATTGAACTCATGACCTCATGCTTGCCAGGCAGGCACTTATGCCACTGAGCCAAATTCCCATCTAACTCTCCAATATTTTTAACATATGTATTCTTTAGATTTGTTCAACATTTCTTTTATTATGTTTTTATTTCTTCTTTTACCTGGAAGATTATTTCTGATCTAAGTTCCTATACATCTTCTTGGTGTTTTTTCTTTACTTAAGTTTCTATCATTTCAGATGTTTCAGATGTATGTCTTACATTTTCTTCTGTCTCCTGGATTATTTGTGATAGGCTGGAGGATTGAGATTAAATTTTGCTTTTTCATTTTTTCATTGTCCTGTATTTCCCTGGAGAACCTTAATGTAGGGTCTAAGTTACTTCCTGGTTGAGGATATCTGTCTGTACTGCAGGGAGTTTTCTTAACTCTGTGGAGGTTGTTAGTCATGCCTTACCAGGTCCCTAGTGGTACTTAAACACTCCTTAAATGTGGGGAGTATGCTGGGCCAGCCTTCAGCACAGCCAATGTGTTAATGTGAAGCTTTCCAGCTTCTTGAGGTTGTTGGAAGGGACTCTACCAGGGTCCAAGTCATATACCAAGTCTGAACAGCTAAATAGAGTATGTTATGCTGGTCTTCAGCTCATGCCACATGGCACACCAAACCTCTGCACCTGCTTGCATTCACTGGGAGGGCCTTTCCATGTTGCCAGCAAAGTGTAGAGGTTGCAGGGCTGGATGGGATTCACTGTATGCCTCTTCAACTCAGGCCACAATGCTCAGGCAATTCCTGGCCATTTGGGGGTTTCTTGGCACAATGAGGCCATGAGGGACCTATGCAAAAGTCCATGGCTTATTGGTGATGCTAGGTTGGGCCCTACCATTTTCCCAGAGAGGTGCTGAGTTTGCAAGACTGGATGGGGTTCACTGTGTGCCTGTTTTCTCTTTTTTAAGCTGTGAAATTACATCTTTCAGATTTCCCCTATACTCTTGTATTTTTTAAAAAAATTTCTGTGGTGTCATTGCAGAAGATTCAAGTGGGCCACTTCTTATTTCCCCTATCTTGTTTTCCCCTGGATTTTCCTGGGTTGGCTGGAATCCTGGGAATTAATTATGTTTCTTCATATTTTCATTTTCTATTTTTAAATTTTAATTTGTTTCCTGTGTTGTTGTTTGTATTTTTCTAATGTTAGGTAGGTATCACTGGTATTAAGGATTCTTTAGGAAAGTCCATTTATCAAAAATGTCTGTTTAATGCAGTTGGCTGTTAGTTTTTGTGTGTATCCCAAGATCCTATCATTCCACTTAATTAGGAATCATCAATGCCTATTCATTTGGCTCAGCACCAAGTCCTTTTGTACTAGACTATGGGATGGGGATGAGTATGACCCCAGATTTTCACAGTGTTGTCATTTAAAACTGAACAATTGATTAGAAATGCGGCATCCTAAGTTAAGTAGTACAGTTAGCAAGAACATTCTCATCAAGCATGGCCAGGAAACTGACAGTCTATGATAGCTAACAATTTTGTATCTCTAAAACTAAGAGCAAGATCTGTAGTTATGTAGCAACATGTAACATAAACTAGGAACTTTTATGCATTATGTTTTCCCTTTATAGAGTGATTTTATACTATGGATAAGGCAAGTTTAAGGCAGACAGGAACAAAACACAGCAATAACTGAAGAGAAATGTAGTTTATGCAAAGCTGAAGGACAAATGACAATTGTCCAAATGATAATTGTCCAAACTTTGGTAAGCTGAAGTGGACAAGCAAGAAAAAATGAAGGAGAAAACAAAAAGAATATCAAGGCAAACCAGAAAGAGTAGAGATAGTTTTCAGTTATGTGTAAATATCAAGAATTCAAGAAAGGCCATTGTGCAAAGAGAGACACAAGGGAGAGAAATCAAACAACCACCCCTCAAGAAAAATAAAATTCCTTTGTTACCCTCAATTTTGTTAGTTTTGTAGTCAGAGCCAGAATTTTTGCTAGTAAACACACCAATTAGCAGTATTCTGGAGTTGTTCTTGGCCTAACCACTGACTTCTGTCACGTGTATTCATCCTAGGGTTGTGGAAGTGCCCTGGTACACTGGTGACCAAAACATTTTTCTTGCTTGCACCACCTGTCACACAGCAAGGGTCTGCTTCCAGTACTCCTTAGGTAGGGCTGTGTGGCTTTTGTTGACTGCCAGCATTTAGTCTGGTTGTTCTAGTCTCCTACTTCTCAGTAGAGTTTCCTCCACTCTGCTGTCCAACTGCTGGCTCTCTATTGTGACTGACTAATGCTTCCCTCTTTCTACTCTGGGATATTGGCAGTGAAGCAAACCTGAGCCCTTTGAGATAAAATGGCAATCCCACCCACCTGCTGGTGCTCCTCCATGTGATTGGAGACAAGTGATGCTTTAGTTTACTTGCCAAACACTGACACAATGGGGTAGTTTTCAGGAAATAGTGTTTTATGTTCTCACTGCTGCTTCTCACTATTGAGGAGAAAAGTTGCTTTTGCTGTCTCCCAACCCACCAAGACAGCTTCACAGCCATTCTACCCATGCCAAGCAGTCTCAAGATTTTAGTGGTGAGCTGTTAGTTCTGTAGCAATGAATCTTATTTTTCTCCACTTTCAGTTCCCTCATAGTTCCTGTGTGCCCTTCACTCTCTTTAGATTCCAGGATGTTGCTTTCTAGGCCCTCAAGACTTTTTTAGAGAAGTTGAGTTGCTGATATGCAGCACTCTGCCAATTTTTTCTGGGGTTCTGTCAGTCTGCTTCTTTTGATTGGTGAATGGAGACCATTTAGATTTATGATTATAACATATATATTGAATTATACTTTGTCATATTATTTTCCTGTTGTTGGTTTCCATTATTTTCCTTCTGTTTAATAGCTTACCTTGTCTGGTGGATTCATTTTATTGGAATTTATGGAATTGTTATCTTTCTTGTCTTTTGCTAGAATATCCTTCAGAACTATTTGAAGTGCTGGTTTGGTAGTCATGAATTTCTTCATGTGTTATTTATCATGGAAGTATCTTATTTCTCCATCAATTATGAAAGATAATTTTGAGGGATAAATCAATAAGGATTGGAGACTGTTTTATCTTAGGGTTTGAAGTACTTTACTTATTTTCCTTGACTCAAGAATTTGTTTTTAACAGTTTGATTCTATTGGGCTTGACTTATAGGTGATTTGAGTCTTTCTCTAACAGTTCTTAGTATTCTCTTCTTGTGTTCAATTTTTGGAATCTTGAATATTATATGCCTTGGTTAAGATCTTTTCTGATTATACTTAATTGTAGCTTTGTATGCCTCATTTATCTGTAAGTCAACATTTTTTGACGAGTGGGAAGTTTTCTGTCATTATGCCTACGATCAGATTTTCTTTTTATGTTCTTTTAGATATCCTCTGATTTTTCATTGACTTTAATCAATCTCTTTTTACCCTCAGGGGAAAAATTTAAAACAGATAAAAGAAGAAAAAGAAAACAAGCAAATCTAAAGGCCAAAATAAGATTACTCAAAATTGGGAAACTGGTGAAGGAAAGGAAAGAAAAAGACCAAAATCAGAACCAAATGAACAACAAAAAAAAGAATATCAATATTCATACTCTTGAAAAAACAAACAAATGGGCTCAGGATTTAGTTCAGTAGTATAAGCACCTGCCTGGCAAATGAAGGTCATGAGTTCAATCCCCAGTACCAAAACAAACTAACTAAAAAAATCTTAAGAAAAATAAAAAAGATATTTCTCTGTGATTTCAAGCCTGTGATTATCTTCTGAGGTCTACACTTTTGTGTTTGTGTGCAACTAAGGGCCTGTATCCACTGTCACTGGTAGACAAGGAAGGCAGATAGAACCCAGATCCATGCTGATTGATCTCAGCAAGTCTGCAGTAGGATTAGTGTGGAGTGTTAGTAATCCTGCAGTAGGAGCAGGATGGGGAGCTGATTCTGGTGATTTCAATTACATTGAAATTCAGGCTAATTCTGGCCTGTGGTTGTAGGGTTGGGACCTGAGTTGTTCAGTCTACAATACTCTGTAGGTCTCTTAATAGGCTAACTTTGGTTCCATGATCCTGGATATCTCCCATGGTTGTGCCTCACCCAAACACTAGCTGTCCTGAGATAAAGGCAACTACAGCTGCTCTGAGTCCTGGGATCAGTTGGTCTCTACCTAAAATGGCATCTGGCCAAGCACCTTCTAAGGTGCTTAGACTGGTGTCACTCATTAGCTGTTGCAGTTCACAGAATCCATTCTATTGGTGTGTTTCTCCCTGGAGCCTCTGGATTCACCATCCCTCATAGCATCTCTGGATTTGAGCCTACTCCTCTCATTCTGCCAACCAGGAATCAGGGAGAAAGTGCAATTTGTCACTTCCTTTTTCTGCTTTGATTGTTGTGTCATCACTTTACCTGTGGGCTCTAATTTCCCCTTTAGTTTCTTCCTAGGTCCTGGGGAACTGTCTCCCTCTCTCCCAGTTGTTATATTACAATGTCTGGATTCCAAAGCTCAGAGGCTGATTTGCTGCTGTTTACCACTCCATTGTCTTAACAGAAGTTTCGGTTCTCATTTTAAGAATACTATGGTTTTCATTGTAGAGATTTTTCACTTTCTTAATAGGATTAATTCCTATTTCATTTTTCTTGATGCTATTTTGAAACTTACCATTTCTTCAATTTTTCTCTTTGTGAGTTAGCTATTGATGTATAGGAAAGCTATTGATTATCGAGTGCTGACTCTGTAGCTTACTACACTACTGAACTTGGTTGCTAGTTATAGGAATCTTTTAATGCAGTTTTTGGGATCTTCTACATAGAAGATCTTTTCATGTGCAAATAGTGATAATTTGCCTTTTTCCTTTCCTATTAACACCATCTTTTTCTTTGTCATGCCTAATTTCTCTATCTATAGGTGATTTCTTTATCTCTAATAGCTTTTATTATCCTGTTCTTGTGTTGAGCTTCTGGAATCTTGACTATAATGTGCCTTGCTAGGTTTTTTTGATCATGGTATATGCCTTAATTATCTGTATGTCAAACTATTTTTCTCTACTTGGCATATTTTCTGTCATGACTTCTTTGAACAGGGATTTTTGTGTCATTTGCACTATCTCCTGCTTATTAATTGACTCTGATCAATGCTATACTATTCTTTGTATTATGTAGCAGCTATTGAATTGATCTCCCATGGTCCCTTGCTATTTTTAAAACACCTTTCTTTTTGTGATTGGTAACTGCAATCCTATCTTTAGATCTGACACTGTGTTGTCCCATTGGCTTATTCTGCTGTGTATACTTTCAATGGAAGCTTTAATCTCTTGGATATCTTTTTGAATCTGTTTCATAGATTGCATTTATGTGCTATGCTCCTCTGTGTTTTTTTTTTAAATCTGTAACTACTGTAGATTCAGTAAGCATGTCTTTCATTAGGGCTACCATCTCTATGGGTAGCTGAGAAATTATTTCTGATTTGATGTTTTTTCTAGAGCCTCATTCATTCACTTTATTTCCACAGTTACCACTTCAGAGATTACAGGTGGGATTCTTTCATATTCTTCCATCGCATTGCTTCCTGGGTTTACCTTTGGTTAGTTGAATGTTTGTAGTTGTGTCTTAAGTATATTCTCATTTTCTGTTTTTTAAAATTTCATTCTAGGGTGGCATTTGTAAATTATTTTTGGTGATTAACTTTGTTAGTATTTAGAAACCTTAGAAAATGACTATTTCTCAGAGATATCTTCCAGGTGTAGCTGGCTTTTGGATTTTGAGTCTGCTGCAAAATCCTCCCTCTTCAATTTACTAAGGATATGAAGCTGTTTCCCACTTGGTCCAGTACTGGGATTAACTTATAGTATTTTTTATGATCCTTGGGCAATTTCAGTCTTGGTATACCAGGAAGAACAGCTGATTAGAACAATTATGTCACTTTGGCAAAAGTGGCAGAATCAACAATAGTTAGAAAAGGTTTTTCACATCAGGAGAAGATACCAGTAGGGTGAAGGGGCAACCCACAATGTGGGAGAAAATATTTGCCAGCTGCACCTCAGACAAAGGATTATTATAGAGAACATATCAAGAACTCAAAAAAATTAGTACTCCCAGCTTTATTTAAGATGAATACACAATTCTCAGATAAAGAAATACAAACAACTAATAAATATGTGAAAAATGTTCAACAGCACTGGCCATTTGAGAAATTCAATTAAAACAACACTGGGATATCTCATTCAAGAAAAAATGGCTAACATCACAAAATTAAGCAATAACAAATACTGGAGGGGGTGTGGAGAAAAAGTAACTCTTCTTCACTATTGGTGGGAATGCAAACTGGTGCAACCTTGTGGAAATCAATGTGGAGATTCCTCAAAAAACCAGGATTGGAGTTCCCATTTGACCCAGATATTCCCCTTCTGGCTATTCTCCCAAAATAATTAAAATCATCATACCACAGTGATATAAGTGCACACATGTTTATAGCAGCACAGTTTATAATAGCCAGACCTTGGAAACAACCTAAATGCCCATCAACTGAGGAATGGATAAAAAGATGTGGTATTTTTCTACAATGGAGTACTACTCAGCCATAAAGAAGGATAAACTGGACACTTTTATAAGTAAATGGGTGTAACTTGTGATCATACTCATTAGTGAAATGAATAAGACACATGTGTAAACATATTTTCCACTAGTGTGACAAGCTGAAAGAGAAAACATGAACATGTATATATATAAAATATAGTTAAGATAATTATACTACTGATTTCTTTAAGTTTGCTGAAGAGGAAGATTTGTACTGGTATTATTCAGACAATTGAAGGTAGATATCTTGTGCTCTGGATGAATGATTTGGAGATGACAGTGTCCAATGTATGTACCATTGTTCCCCCCTGATTGATGTACTTCAAAATTTTGTTGGAGTTTCTTCTTTTTTCTTTCTTTTTATCTATGAATAAGATGGATTTAAAGAAATTTAAAAAAACAGTAGCATCAAACAATGTAGAAAATCACAAACTGTGATAACTATTAATTTGCCACCTTTAACAGTGTGAACTAGATTTATGGTTATATAACAAAATCTAAAATGAACCTGAAAATTGTATACAGTAAATAAGCATTAAACATGTCAATTTTACCACTAGGGGAAAATCTTTAAAAAGAGTTAGGAAGAAAATAAAGAAAAAATTCAGGAAGAGATTAAAAGCAATGGTGAAGGAAACAGGAGGGAAAGAGAAGAAAGAAAAATAAAAATAAGACCAGAACAGAAAAATATAAATAAAACTAAAAACCATGTTCACAATAATATAAAAAAAGAACAAACACTCAAGAAAAACACAAACCAAAATAAATCAAACTGAACAAAGCAATAAGCAAAAAAGAAATGAGAGAAAAAGAAAAAAATAAGGGGAAAAATGTCCACTTCAAGGTGTCTCTCTCCTGTCACTGGTATGCAATGTGGTCAGAAAAAACACAGATATTAGTTCACTAATCCCACCAATACAGCTGTAGTTTCATGTTGGGGTACTGGATAATCATAGTAATGCTTCAACTTTAGTTGCATTGAAGTTCAGGCTTGTTTCTGGCTGTGAGCCTGGAACAAGTTTTGTTTAGCTTACAACAGTCCATGCACCTTCTGCTGCTTTGAACTCAACTCCCAGCTGACTTGAACTTGGTTCCCTGACCTCCTGCTGAGTTGAGCTTGACAGGCTGACCCTGTCACTGGAAATCCAATAGATGGAACTCACAGCTGTTTTGAATTCTGAGCTCAGTTGGTTCCTCTCCAAGATGGCTACCAGTTAATTACCCTTTCCTGAGGATGTTAAAATCCAAATAACTCATCATCCATTGCAGTCTGCTGCATCGACTACTCCATTCCACTGGTGCATTTCGTCATGGATGCCTCTGGAGTTACCAGTAGTCACCATGCATCTATAGGTTTGAACAATCCCTCCACACAGTGAGTCCAGACTCAGGAAGAAAGTGCCACTTGCCTTTTCCTTCTTCTTCACTGAAGTTTCTCTCTTCACTCTTCCTGTGGGCTTCAATTCTCACTTCAGATCCCTCCTGTTTTGAGGGGGCCCACTTTGTTTCTTCTTCTCTTTCTCATGTTCTTTTCTCACTGTATTCCATTGTCTAGACAACAAATTTCAGAAGTCTCTCTCTGTACTGCACACTACTTTGATATATTCTTGGAAATCCTAGTTCTCCTTCTTTGCATGGGCCTTTTTCTGTGCTTTTTTTCAGAGGAATGCTTGCTTGAAGCAATTACTTTTGGAGCACTGCTTCCCTTTTGATTTCATTAAAGAGTTTGAGGAATATGGACATTAGATCTTCTCTGAAGTTCTTATAGAATTCTTCAGCAAATATTTTGGGACTTGAGATTCTATTATTAGATTTCATTATTTCTTCAGTTCGTTTGCTGATACTGAATTATCCAGAATTTTTATATCTTTTTGATTCAGCTTTGGTAAATCATATGTGCCTAGGGATCTTTCAATTTCTATTGAATTTTCCATTTTACTGGAGTACAGGATCTCAAAGTAGTAATCAATGATCCTCTGGGTTTCTGAAAAATCCATCATAATTTTTCCCTTTTAATTTCTAATTAAATGGAACTGAGTCTTAGTTTGACATGGTTGGTAAGGTTTTTCTGATATTTTCAATCTTTCAAAGAACCAACTCTTTGATTCACTGAGTTTTTGAGTTGTTTTTTTTAGTATCAACATTTATTTCTGCTCTTATCTTTGTCATTTTCTCATACTTGCTTTAAGTTTGAATTGTTCTTTTTTTTGTAGAAGTTTGAGGTGTATTATGTTATTTATTTGAATTTTTGTCTGGTTGACACATTCATTTCAGAAAGTGGGGTATTGAGAGCCTTCTTACAGCTGTGTTGTCCTTTATATGATTTTTCATGTCCATTAGTATTATTTTTTTATTTAAAGAGAAACAGAAGCATATAAAGGCTAGAGATAATACAAAATTCCAAAAAAAGATAAATAAGAAATCACTAGTTAATAAATTACATATTGTCCTCTTAGAAATAGTTGTTCAAGTTACAAAATTAAAGCATACAAAGTAGATAGTCAAATAGTGAGAGTATAAACAGCTACACATGCATGAATCTCTAAATGTATTTCTACTCTTTCTGTATTAGAGGGAAAAAAACTTAGCAAGACAAAACAAAACAAAATCCTATAAAATCATGAAACCAAAACGTCTTATAAAACCACAGTACAAGGTGATCTACAATGATTACTGTACTGTTTCTTATTATCTTCAATAGAATGTCTATATCATCAGGCATAATTGAATATAGCAGTATAATTGAGTAAAGCAGTAAATAACAATATTAGTAAAAATAAAACATTGTAGACAGTATAAAACTTCAAAGGCAGGTAATAATCAAACCAGAGTGGATATTCGAGCGGATCTTGTCATCTTAAGTGCAGTTGCCTATACTCTCAGACTTGATACTATCAATCATCACAGCTTTGAATAAAATCTATCAATACAAAACAGCAATCCAACAAACCAGATTCGATTACAATCAGTCATGGTAAAACAGTGTAGGTTTTACAGAGCTTTAGATTAAGTTAATAGGAAATTAAGGGTGATTACCATACTATATCCTGTTATTTTTGGGATTGATGTCTGTGTCCTCAAATCTAGTATAGGTAGAATGACTGGAACAGAATATAATGCATCTAAGCAGAGTAGTGTGAGTAATGTGGGTTTAAATCTTGGTGCACTATTAACAATATAGCATATCAAGGCCATCTATGTTAGAGATTCTAGTTATCCTTCTCTGCCTCATTTCTGTGATGCTATTTTTGTCTTTGTCTAGTTTTCTCTTTCATTCTACTGCTTGCCCCACTCATTGAGGCCTTTCTGCCACTGTTCCTAAAATCCTGGTATTTTTTTCTCTCTTCTAGAATGTCCTTCAGCTTTCTCTGCAGGGTTGGATTGGTGGTCACAAAATCTCCCAGTTCCTCTTTGTCATGGAAGCATCTTGTTTCTCCACTAATTTCTAGTGACAATTTTGCAGGGTACATCAATCTGGGCTGAAGGTTATTTTCTTTTAGGGCTTGGAAGACTTTGCTCCAAGCTCTTCTTGATCTGATGGTCTGTGTTGAGAAGTCAGTTGTGATTCTGACGGCCTTACCTTTATAGGTAATCTGTTTCTTTTCTCTGATGGCTTTTAATATTCAGTTTTCATATTGAATTTCTGGCATATTGATTATTATATGTCTGGGTGTAGATCTGTTTTGGTCATAGGTGGCTGGAGTTCTGTATGCTTCACATAACCAAATGTCATTTTCTTTTCCCATGCTTGGGAAGTTTTCCTTAATTATTTCCATGAATAGCCTTTGTAATTTGCCTGTATGTATTCCTGCTTCTTTGTTCATGTTTCTTACTCTTAAATTGTAGATTCTCTTATCATCTTTCAGCCTTTGTATTGTTACTGCCTGTTTCCTTGTTTTTAGGAGATCTTTTCTTTCATGATCACGCATTGCAAACTTGTCTTCAAGTTTTGATAGGCTATTCTTAGTTTCTTTTAAGGAGTTTTGCCAGCTTTCAATGGGGTTTTTAATTTCCTCATCATCTCTTTAAATCTGATTCATATATTCTATATTTTCTTTATATTCTTTATTGAATGTTTCTCTCCTTTTTTTGTGTTCCTCCCTTTTTCCATCTGTATCATCCTGAGAGATGCTTCCTAAGAGCATTTCTTTTATTACTCTACTCATATCCTGCTTTACCTGATTTAATATTTTAGTTTTGAGCTAGTCTACATTGTCCCGAAGATATCTCTTAATATCCATTGAAGCCATATCTGATGTTGTGTGTTTGCCGCCCTCAGGCTCCTTTGTTTTTCCTTCTCCTGGATCAGGGCTCTCAGGGTTCTGGTCTGGGGGCCTCCTCCTGCCTCTCTCTCCTGTCATGGCCCTGGCTTCCTTCACACAGGTTACAGTGTAGGTCCAGGCCCCCTTCCCTGTTGGCCATGTTTCCTCCAAAGCACCCTGGCATGGGAACTCCACCCTCTCCTGCCTGCTCTTGTCACTAAGATGTAAGCAGGGGCTGTGTATGCCTGCCCCTCCCCACTGGGCCTTCCAAACTTCAGGTGCATTCACCTGGTTAGTGCTTGCTAGCACAGGGAATTGATTTGCGATGGTTCATTGGGTCCAGGCCAGAGGTGTGGCCCAGTCCAAGCAAATCCCATGAATCTGTTCTTGGGAGGGAGGAACCAACTGAAGTCACTGTACCTCCCAGTTCAGGCTCCTCCTGCCCAATTCCATCATGTCGCCCATTTGGTCACTCCCTTCCCATGGGGAGGAGTCTCATTTCCAGCACTGACCATGGATTAATGAAGGTCCCTTTACTGGCTCCACTCTTTATTGGGCTCACCAACCCCCAGCTTCAGTGCTGCTGTGGTTCTTGTGAGTGGCAGCGGGAATGAGTTTGCACAGTTCTGCTGGGCTGATGGGGATTCAAACTGGTGCAAACTTGACAGGTCACCATGAAAATGCTATGTCCCATAATTTTTAACTGTTTCAGTTGTAGTCCCAAAGTATTTGATGAGCTTTTTTATGTTTTAATTTCTTCCTGTGTCAAGAGGATCCATCTCCCTCTCTGGGTCTCTCTGGGGTGTTTTATTCTGGCCTATGAGTTGTTTCTCATGGAGGCTTTGTATTTTTTTGGCTCACTGATTGGCTGTCTTGTCTTCTCCTCTCAGTATTATTTTTTAAATGAAGTTGTTTGTGTGAGTATTTGCTGCATATTTTTCCTACTGAATTGTTCCCTTAACCATTGTGTAGTGGCTTTCTTTGTCTCTTAGTCTTGGCTTGAAATCCACATTGTCTATAGTTTTGATAACTACTTTTTTATGTTTTTAACCAGGTTCTGACTGTATGGATTATTGTTTTCCATTCTTTGCTTTTTAGCCTATGAATTTCTTCTTGGGTTAAATATGTTTCTTATATGTAGGATAATATTGAATCTTGTTTCTTGATCCATTCTGCTAATCTACTTCTTTTGACTGATGAATTGAGACCATTCACATTTATGGTTATAACTCAAAATCAGTATTGAGTTATTGTTTTTGTTACATTTATTTTCTTGCAGTCTGTTTCCTTTCTTTTCCTTCTATTTACTTGCTTGTCTTACCTGATGAATTCATTCTATTAGACTTTTTTGCACTGCTATTTTCAGTATGTATTTCTAGGACACAATTGAGAACTTTTTGGAGTGCTGATTTTAACTATTTGTATTAGTCAGAGTTTTACTAGAGAAAGCATATATAACACAAGATACACAAATGTATAAAAAATGACAATAATGGCTTATGATGGTCAGCCACAGAGTCTGATGAGGAAGCATGCAGAAGGTGTCTGCACACTGGAGGCTGAAGGATTCAATCCAAGGTCTGGAGTTCATTCTAGTATCTCATGCAAGTCCTCACCAGTAGGCTGATGGGTCTGCAACAAAAGGCCAAAGGATCTATGGTGGAAGGCTGAAGAGTCTATGCCAGAATGCTGAAGTGTCTACACTGGAAACCAGGAGACAACATCCAAACCAAAGGTGAAGACTGGAGCTTCTCCAAAGAATGGATTGCATTCATTTTTCCTCCTTCCTTTTTATACCTCCAGGTGATAAATCACTCTAGGGTGGGTCTTCTACACCTTAGGGTGTGGAGTTGCTAAACCCATTTAGCTAAGTTTGTAAATGTCTCAAGTTGACACAATCAATCAACCACTACACTATTGCTGATTTTGTAAGATTTTGAAGTCCTGTATCTCTTATACTACTTTATCTTGATTGATTTTGTTGTTTAATTTTCCTTGTTTTATCCTCTTTAAAATAAAATTTAAAAATGAAAAAAAGGCAATTTTGTGAGATACAAACCTGGGTTGGAAATTGTTTGTTTGTTTGGTTTTCAAACACTTCACTCTGTGTGCTCCTTGACTCTAGAGTTTGTGTTAGGACACCTGACATAATTCTAATGAGTTTTCCTTTTTGGTAATTTGTTTCTTTTCTCTAATAGCTTTTTTTCTTTTTCCTGCTCTTTTTTAAAATATTATTTTAAAGAGGATAAAACTAAACATTACAAAACAGAACAAAGCAGATCAGAATAAAACAATGTAAGAGACATAAATTTTAAAGCACGACAACAGGAGATCTTCACTGTCTATCATATTGTGTCTTGTTTACTTCTACATAGTTGTCCATATCTTCACACAATGAATTAATACAAAACAAAATACTATTAAACTGCTCCGAACAGGGTGGTGAAGGCATTTTAGGCTTTGAAAAGCAGACAATAGGGAAATTAACAATGGCTGCCATAATGTCTCTCATTCTATTCAAAATAGCTGTCCATACCTACATCTATGTTGAAATTAAACAAAATATGACACACTAAAATCACTCTGAACAAAGAATAATAGTATTGCTGGATTTCACAGCATGATGCTACAGAATCAGCACTAGGTACCTTAGTGTCTCTTTTTCTTCAAAGTAGCTGTTCATTTCATCATGCATTATATAATCAATTCTCATAAACATTTTAGGAGAAATTGTAGGCATGTGTAAGTCTCTATATGTATACCTATCATTTCTGTATTAGAGGGAAAAACAAAACAAAGCAAATTCCTAGAAAAACACTAAAAAAAGACAACAAAATAGCAAAGAGCCCAAAACACTGACAATATAGGCCTTCAAAACAAGGTGATAGGAGCATAAATATGGTTGTTATTTTACATAATGGCCTTTTAGGAGTTCTTCAGATCACCATACAATAATTTGCACAATTGTTTCAACCCTATGAATGTCAACTATTTTGTCCCAAGAACTTATAGAATTTGTAGCACAAACACATTATCTACCCAAAGTGTGTTTATATAATTTTAGATATTTTTTCTTTTTCCTTCTTTTTTCTTTTTCCTCATTTTCCCTAAGATATTATTTTTCCATTTTAAGCAGATTCTTACCCTTTCACTGTATTTATGAAGTTTTTTGTATCCTATGTGTATTAATCATTTCTTACACTAGGGAGATGATACAGTATTTACACATGTGAGTTTGATTTATTTCACTTATGAGTATGGTCTTGAGTTGCATCCATTTACTTACACATATCTCAATGTAATCATTCTTTATACCTGAGTAGTACTCCATTGTATAAAAATACCACATATTTTTTATCCACCCCTCAGGTGATGGGCATTGAGGTTGTTTTCAATATCTGGCTATCACAAATTGTGCATTTATAAACATAAATGCACATACATCACTGTGTTATCATGTTTTCAGTTCTTCTGGGAATATGCCTAAGAGTGGAATAGCTGGATCAAATGGGACTTCCAATCATAGGTTTTTGAGGTATGTCCAGACTAATCTTCACAGTGGTTGCACCAGTCTACACTCTCACCAACAGTGTAGAAGAGTTCCTTTTTCCTCACAGCCTCTCCAGCATTTGTTGTTGGTAGTTTTCTTTATTGGAGCCATTCTTGCTGGTGAGATGGAATCTCAGTGTTGTTTTAGTTTTTTCGAATTACCAAACATGCTGAATATTATTATTTTTTTGTCAGTAACAGGGATCAAACTCATGACCACATGCTTGCAAGGCAGGCACTTATGCCGCTGAGCTAAATCCCCAGCCCCCTGAACATTTTTTCATGTATTTATTTGCCATTTGTATTTCATCATCTAAGAACTGTGTATTCATCTCAGATGCCCATTTTTGGAGTGGATCTTTGAATTTGGGGGACATGATTTTTTAAAATTTTTTTCTATGTTCTAGAGAGAAGTCCTTTGTCTGAGGGACAGTTCACTAGGATTTTTTTTCCCAGTTTGTGGGTTTTCTTTTCACTATGTGGGAGATATCTTTTGACATGCAGAAATTCTTTAATAGGATGGGATACCACTTATTGATTCTGTGAAGTATTTCATGTGTGATTTGATTCTTGTTCATGAATTCTCTACCTACCCCTATGTCTTCAATATTTCTACCTACTTTGTCTTCCAACAAATTTAGTGTTTGTAATTTAATATTTATGTCTTTGATCCATTTTGGCTTTAGTTTAGTATACAGTGATAGGCACTTGTCTAGATTTAGTTTTCAGTACGTGGAGAACCAATTATTACAGCTCCATTTATTAAAGAGATTGTCTTTCTTCCAGTTAAAGTGTTTGGTGCATTATCAAAGATAAGGTGGCTGAGTGTGTCGATAGCTGTAGTTGTATCTTCTAATCTATTCCATTGATATTCAGGTCTGTTTTACTCCAGTACCATGCTGATTTTATTATAGTAGCTCTGTAGTATAACTTCAAGTCAGGTATTGTGAGTCCTCCTGTCTTGCCTCTGTTGCTTAGAACTGTCTTTGCTATTCTAAGTCTCTTCTGGTTCCAGATGAACTTTAGGAGTGATTTCTCTAGATCTGTGGGGTATGCTAGTGGTATTTTGATTGGGATTGCACTAAATCTGTATAAAAATTTTGGGAGAATGGCCATTTTCACAATGTTTGTTCTTCCTACCCATGAACAAGGGATGTCTTTCCATTTTCTGAGGTCCTCTTCAATTTCTTTTTTCAGGGTATTATAATTTTCCTTGAATAGATCTTTTACTTTTTTGTTAGATTTCTTCCTAAGTATTTCATTTTTTGGATGCTATTGTGAAGGGTGTGGCTTCTCTTATTTATCTCTCAGTGATTTTAGTGTTAGTGTATAGGAATGCTATTGATTTTTGAGTGTTGACTTTGTATCCAGTTACATTACTGAATTTATTTATTATATCTAGGATTCTTTCAATGGAATTTGGGGGTCTTCTATGTAGAGTATCATGTCATCTGCAAATAGTGATAATTGAACTTCTTATTTCCCTATCCTTACCCCTTTTATTTCTCTCTCTTGTCTAATTGCTCTGGCTAGTATTTCCAGTACTGTATTGAATAGGAGCAGTGATAATGTACATCCTTGTCTTGTGCCTGATTTTAGGGTAAAGGCTTTCAGCTTTTGGCCTTTTAATATGATGCTGGTTGTTGGTTTGTCATAGATGCCTTTTATCATACTGAGGTAAAGACCATCTATTCCAATTTTCTGTAAGATTCTTATCATTAATAAGTGTTGGGCCTTACCAAAATCTTTTTCTGTGTCTATAGAAATGATCATGTGGTTCTTGTTGTTGGCTCTATTGTTATGGTAGATTACATTTATTGATTTATAAGTTGAGCCATCCCTACATTCCTGGAATGTATCCCACTTGGTCATGGTGTATAAGCTTCTTGATGATTTGGTGAATTCTTTTTGCCAATATTTTATTGAGAATTTTGGTATCCATGTTCTTTAGGGAGATTGGCCTGTAGTTCTCCTTTTGTTGTTGTTGTTTTTTTTTTTTTTTGGTTTTTTTGTTTGCTTGTTTTTGCTTGTGTCTTTCTCAGGTTTTGGTATTAGAGCAATAGTTTCTTCCAGGAATGAGTTAGGGAGAAGTGCTTCACTTTTAGTTTCATTGAACAGTTTGAGGAGTGTCAGCATTAAATCTTCTTTGAATTTCTTGTAGAATTCTGCAGTGAATCCATCTGGATCTGGGCTTTTCTTTGTTGGTATGTATTTAATTACATTTTCAATTTCATTAATTGAAATTGGGTTATTCAGCAGTTTTACATCTTCTCAACCCAACTTTGGTAATTCATATGTTTCTAGGAATCTGTTCACAGGAATCTGTTCTTTGTTATGAAGCCTGTGAGAGTCGAGTTTTTTGAAGTAGGTATTGATGATATTCTGTATTTCCACAGGATCTGTAATGATTTTACCCTTTTCATTCCTTATTGCATGAATTTGAGTTTTTTCTTTCATTTTTAAAAATAAATTTGGCTAGGGGCTTTTCAATATTATTTACTCTTTCAAAGAACCAACTCTTTGATTTTTAATTCTTTGTATTGTTTTCTGAGTCTCTGCTGCAATGATTTCTGCTCTTAGCTTTATAATTTCCTCCCTTCTTTGGCTTTGGGCTTGGCTTTTTCTTTTTCTAGAAGTTTGAGGTGTAGCATCAGGTTGTTTATTTGTGTTTGATATGTTTTCCTGATGTGGAAATAAATTTTCTGCAATAAATTTTCCTCTGAGGACTGCTTTCATTGTGTCTCACAAGTTCTGGTAAGTTGTATTTATACTTTCATTTACTTGTACATATTGTTTACATTCTTAATTTCCTCTGTGGCCCACTGATTGCTCCTGAGTGTATTATACAATTTCCATGTGTTTGTGGGGTTTTTGCAGTTTCTTTTGTCATTAATTTCTAGTTTCATGGTGCTGTGATCCAATAATATGCATAATTTCAATTCTTTTGCATTTACTTAAGCATGTTCTGTGGGCTAGTATATGGTCTATTTTAGAGAACGTTCCATGTGCTGCTGAGAAGAATGTATATTTTGATGTTGTTGGGTGGAACACTCTGCATATGGCCATCAAGTCCATTTGTTCACAGGTGTGATTCAATTCTGTTGTTACTTTGCTGATTTTTTTTAAATTGGTCTGTTCCTTTGTGTCAATGTTGTGTTAAGGTCTCATGTTATAAATGTGTTATTGCTTATTTGATTTTTAAATTGTGTTTTTTAAAAATTTGTTTTGTATAGCTGGGTGCTCCCAAATTTGATGCATATATATTTAAGATTGTTATCTCTTCCTCTTGAAATATTCCCCTGAGTAGTATGTAATGACCTTCTTTATCTCTTTGGATCATTCTTGGTTTGAAGTTCACATTGTTTGCAAAGAGAATAGCTACCCCTGCTTTTTTGGGGGATCCTGTGGCATGAAGTATTATTTTCTGTCCTTTGACTTTCAGTCTGTTTCCTTTTGGATTAGATGGATTTCTTATAGACATCATATGGTTGGATGTTGTTTCTTGATCCATTCTGCCACTCTGTTTCTTTTAATTGGTGAATTGAGGCCATTTACATTTATGATTATTATATATATATATATATATTGGTTTTCTTTTGACATGTTATCTTTCTGCTATTGATTCTTTACCTTTACACTGTTTAATTCTTTGCCTTGCTTAGTGGTATTTTCCTGTGTGTTTCTAGAATGTCTTTCAGTGTTCTTTGCAGGATTGCTGTGGTGTTCATGAAGTTCTTCTTTGTTGTGGAAGTATCTTACTTCTCCATCCATTTTGAAGGACAGTTTTTCAGGGTATATCACATGATTGGAAGTGGTTTTACTTTAGGATCTAAAATACTTCACTCCATGCTTTTCTTTACTTCATTGTTTGTGTTAAGAAGTCTACTGTGATTCTGATAGGCTTTCCCTTATAGGTGACCTGTCTCTTCTCCCTAACAGCTTTTAATATTCTGTTTGCTTGTTGGATTTCTGGTATATTAATTATTATTTGTGTGGGTCTAGTTTTATTTTGGTTATGGCTATTTAGAGTTCTATATTTTTCCCTGGTCTCTATGTCAGTTTCCATTCTCCTGTTTGGGAATTTTCACTTATTACTTCTGTAACAAGTCTTTTGATATAATTTTATTGTCACCTTCTCTTTTGTCTATACCTATCAATCTTATGTTGTTTTTATTTGCATCATCTTGCATCTGTTCAATTATTATTTCCTTATTCCTTGTTATTTTTAAAGGATCTTTCATTTCCTGTTCATTACCTGTAATCTTGTCTTTGAGATCTGAAATACTATCTTCACTTTCATTGAGGCATTTTTGCCAACTTTCAATGAAATATTTGATTTCCTGTATATCTCTTTTTTTAAATTTTTTTTATTTAAAGAAAAAATTTTGAAACAGAAAAAGGGTAGAAACAATACAAAATCTGAAAAACAAAACAAAACAAAAAAACAAAAATAGTAACCCGTAAGAAATCACTAGTTGATAATTACATACTTTTCTCTTAGATGCAGTTGTTCAAGTTACAAAAGCAAAGCCCACAAAGTGGACATCCAAACAGTGAGACTGCAGTCACTTTTGTTCATCCATCCAACTAAAACTTTAGTAACATGGTTATTAATTCCACAAACTCAAACATACATGCAGTTATACCCTTTAGAATACTATTTTCCATTTTTTCTTTAAGTTAACTATAATCCATTCTTGTAAACTACTTAGAAGTCCTACACATGTATAAGTCTCTACACATATACCTAGCCTTTCTGTATTAGAGGGAGGAACAAATCAAACCAGGTCAACAATACAAATTCCTAGAGAAACATGAAATGCAAAGAATGTACAAAAACACAACACTAGGTGATGTACAGTAGTCACTATGATGTCTCTTACTATTTTCAATAAAATTGTCTATATTGTCAAACATAGTATAAATTTAGCATTGCATTACACTATTAGTAAAATCTAAACATTGGAGGCATTATAGGACTTTAAAGGTAGTTAAAAATCAAACAAGAATGGGTATCCTATTGAATCCTGTCATCTTCAGAGTAGTTGCCCCTATTCTCAGACTTGACACTCTCAAGCATATCAGATTCAAATAAAATCAGTCAAGATAAAACAGAGATATAACCAATCTTCTCTGTCTTATTTCTGCCATGCTATTTTTCTGTCATTGTTTGTTTACTTTTCTCCTTGATTCCACTCTCTGCCCCTTTCTTTGAGGCCTTTCTGCCATTATTCCTGGAACCCTGGTGATTTTCTTCTCTCTCTCTAGAATGTCCTTCAGTATTCTTTGCAGGGTTGGACTGGTGGTCACAAACTCCCCAGTTCCTCTTTATCGTGGAAATATCTTGTCTCTCCATTAATTTTGAGAGAGAGAGTTTTGCAGGGTACATCATTCTGGGTTGGAGGTTATTTTCTTTCAGAGCTTGGAATATTTTGCTCCAAGCTCTTCTTGATTTGATGGTTTGCATTGAGAAGTCTGCTGTGATTTTGATGAGTTTTTCCTTTATATGTAATCTGTTTTCTTTGACCAATTTTAATATTCTGTTCTTGTGATGGATTTCTGGGATCCTGATTATTATATGTCTGGGTGTAGATCTGTTTTGCTTGTAGCTGATAGGAGTTCTGTATGCCTCATTTATCTGAACTTCACTTCCGTTACCTATGTTTGGTAAGTTTTCCTTAATTATTTCTGTGAATAGACTTTTTATTTCATTTGTATTTGTTGCTGCATCTTCATTCACATATTTTATTCTTAGGTCATACATCCTCTTGTCATCTTCTAGCCTTTTTATTGTTGCTTTCTGGCTCCTTGTTATTTTTAAGAGATCCTTCCTTTCATGATTATACTTTGCAAATCTATCTTCAAGTTTTGAAAGTTTGTCTTTAGTTTCTGTTAAAAGGTTTTGCCAGCTTTCAATGGAGTTTTTAATTGCCTGATATTCTCTTTGGATCTGTTTCATGTATTCTAGGTTTTGCTTATGTTCTTCATCAAAGGCTTCTCTCCTTTCTCTGGGTTCCTCTGTTCTTTCATTTGTGTCTACTTGAGGATTACCCAGGACTTCTTTTATTAATCTTCTTATATCTTGCTTCACCTGAGTTAGAATTTCAGATTTAAATTCGATGATGAGGTCACAGATGTATTTCTTTATTTCTGATGAGGCTGTCTCTGACATTCCAGGTTTGCTGCTCTCAACCTCCTCTGCATTTACCTCTGCTAGACTCACTTCTGTGGTTCCACAGTTGGGGACCTTTTGCTCTTTCTCTGTTTTGTCATGTCCCGGTTCCTTTAGACAGGTGGGTGGTGGAGGTCTCTGGGCCTTTTGTATTGCTTACAGTTTTTCTGCAGCACACTTGCTAGGGAAGTACTGCCCCCCAGTCTCCTGAGGATCTGCGAGTTGCATGCTGAGAGCTGGCTCCTCACCCTATGCCAGTCAACCAGTTTATGGTTCAACAAATTTGTGTTTGCCCTGGGGATGCCACTGGCCCAGAAAAACCTCATCCCTGGCTATTGGGTTTCAACCAGGGGTTTGGCCCAGCCAGAGCAGATCCCACCAATCTGCTTTGGACTAGGAGTCATCAATGGATGCTGCCTCAGGTTTTGATTAAAGCCAACTCCAAAATGTCATCTAGCTGGTCCTCCTGATCTGGGGAATCCAGTTCCCATCACTCACCAAAGTTCACGCACCTCAACTGGCTGTTTCCACTCCCTGCCACAGCACCTCCTCCAGCAGAGGGTCTGGAGCTCACCAACCCCTGCTCTCAGCAGGGCCTCAATCTCAGCTGGATTGTGAGTCACCTGACTCTAACATGTGCTGGTACAGTGACCCGGGGCTTGCCTAGCTCCATACTTCTGTCCAAGCTTCTTCTTCTTCTTTTTTCTTTTTCTTTTTCCTCAGTTTCTTCCTCGGTTGTGAGAATTCCTCTCCTTTTGTCTGGCTTTCTCCATGTTCCTAGATTCCAGCGTCTGAGTTGTTTTTATTTTTTTTTCTCAGAGAGGCTCTCTTATCATGCCACCAGTCAGTCGGCCATCTTGAAATCTCCTGTACATCTCTTTGAATCTACTTCAAACATTCTGTTTGTTTCTTATTATGTTCATTCACAGTTTCCATCTTTTTGCATTGTTCCTCTAATTTTTTAACTATGTCTTCTTTAGATGTGTTCAACATTTCTTTCATTACATTTATCATTTCTTCTTTTACCTGGAAGATTATTTCTGATCTGAGTTTTTTATAGCTTTCCTTATTTCAATTGTTATCATTTTGGGAATTTCAGGTGTATTATTATACTTTCTTCTGTTTCCGTGTCTCCTAGGCTTTTTTGGGTTGGGCTGTCAGTTTGAGATTGCATTTTTCTCTTTTGTTTTGTTATTTTCCTATATTTCAAGTTTCTAGTGAAGAACTGAAGCTTCCTTGTGTGCTGGGATTCAACTTGCTCACTTTTGGCTCCCAGAACTGAATTCAGACCCATGATAGCTGCTTGGAGGTCACTGGGAATGGCCCAGTTAGGCCCTCATTGACCGCCTGTGTGTCCTTTGGTGTTCTGGGATCCTGGGCATTGTCTTACTTCCTGGGAGCAAAGTTCCAAACCTTCTCTGTGTGCTGGGATTCAACTGGTGCACATTTGGCACTTGGGGCTCTTCTTTTGTTGAATTTCTGAAATCATGACTATCGAATGTCTTGGTGTAGTTATTTCCTGATCATGACTAATGGGATTTTGTGTCCCCCACTTATCTGTGTACCAAATTCTTTTTCTGTGCTTGGAAAGTTTTCTGCTATTACTTCTTTATTTCAAATTTTATTTAAAGAGAGGGGAAAAATAAAGCAAAACAGAAAAATAGGATAGAAACAATACAGAGTTTCAAAAAAATGAACAGTAAAAAATCACTAGTTAATACATTACATATTGTCTTCCTGGATGTAGTTGTTCAAGTTACAAAATCAAAGCATACAAAGTGGACATTCAAACAGTGAGGCTGCAAACAACTCCATTCTTTGATCTATCAGAAACCTAGCAACATAATTATCATTCCTCCACTCTTAAATATACATGCAGTTATATCCTTTAGAGCACTTTATTTTCCTCCTTTTGCTTTTTAAGTCCATTATCTGTTTAGCTATATCATATTTCAGGTTGCTCAGTACCTTGCTGATCTGTTTTGCTGTTATTTACTTTTTCAATTTTTTAATTTCTTATTATTTTTTATTTTATTTATTTATTTTATTTTTTAGGTAGTAAAAGACAGCAGAACAAGACAGAACATGGCCAACTGAGGCAGTGCAGTGAAACTGGCAAAGAACGTCACAGTAGGCCACTGGACAACAGCAATAGGCACAATAGTACATCTGGTTTTCTTCACAATAGTTGCTCCTTCAATCAGGCAGAGTAATACAGAAGGAAATACCGAAATTACAAGAACAGAATATTGAATAGAGCAATACCATTGATCAAAACAGAGATAAAAATATTTGCCCTCAAAGAGATGGCAAAAGGAAATCCCCCTTATTTGCTATATCTCATATAGTCAGACTCACAAGATATGCTCAGATCTCTGGCTGTCATTTGCTAGCAGGGGGCGGGATGGATGTTTGACTATTAGCCCATGCCCTGGTAGACTCACAACCACCCACCAGAGGGGTGAACTGGCTGCCCCTTTTCCCAGAGCCCCAAGGTCCAACATGGTGTGCCACGGATCTCAGGAAATGCTGATATGGTTTGCCATGGCTTGCCAAGCCACAGCCACTTACCAGAGCAGCTTTCTCACTGCTACTGCTTCTGTAAACAGGATATTCAAACTCCTTAATCATTTGTTTTATTAGTGTCATTAACTCTTATTTATCTTTGCTTTGAATTCATTGAATGTCTTTCTGATCAGTTTGTCACTTTCACTGCTCTCTGTTCCGTTATTTTGACTGTGTGGCTTTTGATATTTTTCTCCCTCCATTCTCTTTGATTTCTTATGGAAGAGGTGGGAGCTTTGGGGCATTTTTTTTCTGTGTTTTCTTATTTTAAATTTTGTTTTTGGCACCAGGAATCAAATTCAGGAACTTGTGCTTGCCAGGCAGGTGCTGTTCTGCTGAGCTGTAACCCCAGTCCTCAATTTTTTTTCATTTGTTTTCTGTGTTGAAATTTGAAAATTGAATTTAGTAGATAGCTGCATTGGTGGTATTGAGAACTCTTCTGACAATGACTATTCTTCAGAGATATCCTCTAGGCATATTGGCATTCAGGTATCTCCAAGGGCTCTATGACCTGTGTTTATTAAGGAGGAGAGGTTGCAGTCTACTTGGCCCAGAACCCAGTTCAGTAGTGTTTATGATGCCCAGGCCATCTAGATATTGACATATAGAGAAAGCAAATTGATAGAAACAACTCTGTTACCTTGGCTAAAGCATTAAAATCATCAGCAACAACAATGGCATCAAATAGAAACTAGATAATGACAAACTCTAAGAAATAACACTGTATCATCTTTTCCAATAAAAAACAATCTATAATTATAGTATAAACTGTCAGACAAGCAAGATATTGGTATACAGTAAATATCTACTTAATAGAGCAATTTTACTTTGATTCACAATACTACAGCGTTCAACCATAGTAAGATACAGTTAATCATCTAAAGATTCATACAGGTTAATGGTATACTAGGAAGGGTATAGGTTGTGGGGTGTGAGAGTATGAAAAAGCAATAGACTTTCAAAAATTAAGCAATTGAAGATGGGAGGAAGGTGATAAATTTGAAATAAAAGGTTTTTTTAAGGAGTAAAAGAAAATTAGTAGTATTAAGATAACAGTAACATAAAAAGAAAGAAAGAAAAAGGATAAAATGTATAGAGATTAAAATAGAGGGAAAAAGTAACAGAGAAAAAAGTTGAAAGAGAGGCGATGAGAAGAGACAGAGAATGAGAGAGAGAGAGAGAGAGAGAGAGAGAGAGAGAGAGAGAGAGAGGGAACCTAGTCAAATGAATAGAACAAAATAAAAAGGGGAGCAAGAAAATGGGTCTCAAAATTCCAAATTTTATTAATAAATAAAAATTTTAAAATATACATATAGAGGAGAAAACTTTATTGGATCAAAGATTATGGAAGGCAGAAAACAAAAGAAGAAATTCCTACATACTTCCATATATGTGCTTTTCTTCCAGAGTCTTCATCCTTTAATCCAATATTCCTCTCCGCCCCTCTTTATAGCCTGTGAGTTTATGTGGTGCACCCTCTGTTTAAAGGCATCCCCCTATAAATCTCTGTCTATGTCAAATACCCAAACCAGGACACAGGCCCAGATAAGGTGTGGGACACTGGACACTAGATAAAGACTCAAACAGTCTTGAGGCAGTCAGTGTAGATTCCAACTAGTTGGGGACTAATGCTGGCTACAAAATGGACAGCCCAGTGGCCATTGGACCAGGTCAAAACACTACACAGAGGCTCATGTTAGCCTGGGGCAGCCAAGGGAGACCAAGGTGTACCTAGGACTGATGTGAATACATTCTGCTGGTCCTGGGTGGAGTCTCACATGTGCCTGGGGCATAGGACAGATCAGGTGGACCTTTAACCAGTTCTGAGAGCCAGACAGAGGTTGCAAAGAACGGGAGTATGAAAGAAAAACAGGATTAAAAAAATTAAACAATGAAAAGTGAGAAAGTGATAAAACTGAAATAAAAGATCCTATTAAGGAGTAAAAGGAAATTAATCATATTGGATAACAGTAACAAAAACCCCAAAAAGATAAATGATAAATATTAAGGAATAGAGAAGTCTTACAGGGCATTGGATTCCTACTAGTTGTAGAACTGGCCTAATGTGTCAGGCAGCGATTCCAGAAGCTCTGGGCTGTTCAGTCAAAACCCAGATGCTTCAACCACTGTAGCAAAGTGCAAGATAGAGCCTATGATGTGCACAGGAATGGGGTAGGGTGCGTGATACTGGGTAGGGGTTCCAGAAAGTCTGGAGAATCAGGCAGAGCCTCATGCAGGCCTAGGGCTCTCCATGGAGACACAGGCAGCCAAGGGCTGGTGCTGGATACCAGACAGTCTCTGGCAGGTCTAGGGATAGTATTGGGCTGTGAATCCTGGGTGGTATTCAAGTGATTTCTGGGTGC
Organism: Hydrochoerus hydrochaeris; assembly: GCA_004027455.1. NCBI lineage: Eukaryota > Metazoa > Chordata > Mammalia > Rodentia > Hydrochaeridae > Hydrochoerus > Hydrochoerus hydrochaeris. Next base: position 60,788 of record PVLA01006632.1, on the reverse strand, counting down.
TAATCATAAATGTAAAGGGGTCCACTGTCAGCTCTGGATGTCAAATGGAAGTCCTGGCAGGCCTGGGACCAACTTGAGGCTCCTAGCAGTGACTTGAGCATATCTAGGGCACTGAGTTGGGACATAAATGGGCCCAATATTGATGTGAGGTACAAGATGGTGACTCTGGATAAAAGTAGCTGAATGGACTCAGTGGTCATTGTTCACTTGTTTATCCTCTGTCTGCCTGAGGTTGGACAGGTAAAGAGAGAGATTCCCCTATCCTTGGTGAATGCTGGCAAGGATGCTGCAGGGTTTTAGCTTACTCAGTGACTAGAAAGACAGTGATAGAGTGAAGGCTTCCAAGTATCCTGAGTCTGTCTTGGGAGGTTAGTCTCTGCAGTGCTCCTTGGTTTCTTCTGACTATGTGGGAAGTTGGTCTTCCCTGAATCTCACATCTTCCCTCATGTATTTAGCCATGTTGACTCTTATCTCTTATGATATTTTTTAGCTTAAACTCTACCTTATACTTTTAGTTATAATAGTGCATTACTGTTTTGTAGTTATCATTGCTTTCTATTCCATATTTTAGATTTAAGAAGATACAATCAGATAGGCATAGCTAATTTTTTTCAAGCTGGCTCATATAGTTAGCTTATGTCCTTGGAATAGATCTTACTCCTCTCTCCAGTACAAAAAATTATCTGCAGTAGGGGCAGAGAGGAAAGGTAAAAAATATGGCTATGTAGGCAGCATCAGCTGTTGGCAGGGCTATTCATTTAAAGCAGAGTGTGGGTAAACTTGTACCTTACTAACATACTCATGAAGAAGAATTACTGAGGTCCACAAGAGCTGAAGACAGTGCAATCTAACATAAGTTTGGCGAGAGGAAAATGGCATGTGGCAAAGAAAATGAATATGGCGAATCAGTCTTAGCTTGAGAAGAGGCCTTAGATCTGAAGAAATAGAAAGTTGGAGGCTACCTTATAGGTGCATTTTTCATTGTATGTGGATCAGATACTTTGCATTCATTCACCCCTTCTGATTCCATGTCTTTCCCCAATGAGTACTCTTTATGAACTCAGTTATACAGATGAAAAAGCTGGAACCCAAAAATAACTCCAGAAGTCAATTAAGGTTACTCTAAAAGAAAAGCAAACCAGATATTTCTAATTCCTTTTTCACATGCCCTTAATGGGAGAAACTGGGAAGAAGATACACAAGGGATCTAGCTCAGCTTTTGCTGCCCACCACATCTCATTTTGAGGCTATGACACTACTCTGTCCAGAGCATTACATAGGGAACAAAATAGGCATGGAGGGAATTAGGTACTGACTCCAAAAGTATTAAGGAAGCTCTCAGAGAAGTGAAGAAGAAAGAGAAATTTACTAACATTCTTCAAGTGGAGTGGAAGTGTTTATAGGCAGTTGAGTTAGATACAAATATTATAGGCAGTCAGATAGGGCTGGGCCCTTGAAGGAGCCATTGCAGAAGACCAGATACCATGCAACTGTGGGGGAGGCAAACATAAAACAAAGTCACTCACATATTTCCTAAGGATAAACATCAGGGGTTGATATTCTAAATAAATATCAATCATCTTAAGGAAGTCAGGAGGAGCAACTAACCTAATCCCTACAGGAAAAGGCTGCTCTATATTGTCCACTTGCTAGTGACTTGCTTCCCTGGTCCCCAATTTAATCAATTTTACCTGACAAATTATACTTGTGTCTTATTGGTTGACCATAGTTTTGTCCCACCTCATGCCCACATTGGAATTTTCCATTTTTCTCCCACCTTGGACCCACCTCACCTTGTGGTTTTGCTCTATAAAAGTCCCTAATAAAGGATAGGTCCTTGGCATCCCACTTGGGACCCCTTCTGTCTCTCAAACAGAAGCTTTTTTTCTCTCAGTAAATATATTCTGCATTGAACTTTCTTTGCTCCTAAAAGTCATTCTTCAATTTTAGAGAATACAGACTTGTACTGAACATCCAGCAGGTTGGGAGATTCTTTCCCCTATATCAAAAGGGCCTTGGAGAAGGGGTTAACACCTGGCAACTAGTTCCCCTCTGGATTAGGCCTCAATCTGGAAAATGGGCATAAAGTGTGATGAGGGATATAGGAGCATGTATGAATGGTAAATTGCTCACCTGGAGGTGAGGGAGTCCTTGTTACCATTAAAATGAGTCTCTAAAGGATTGGGTGTTCAAGGTGCTCAGGGTCCAAGGGATAGTCCATGCCTGTGTGGTGGAGTAAGAGTGTGTGGTAGAGATAGCAAGTGAGAAGTCAGGAGCTGGAAGGTCTTCAACTAACAGGTTTTGAAAGAAAATGTTATTTGCAAAGGCTTGAGGCAGGATTTGTGAGACTGCAGCCCAAGAATTCTCCTTCGGAGAAGGAGGGAGCATGTGAGTGGGTGTGTGTTAAGGGGGAGTGGAGGTGATTGCCAGGTCCTCCTTAGGGACCACTAAGCTGGTGATAGAAGAAAACCAGGCAGGTGGAAGAGTATTTGGTCAGGAGCAAATCAAGGATGGCAGGTGATTCAAAGAGACAATGTGGTCCTCATTGTTGCTAGGGCTCTGCCCAGGTTTGGAGGAGGTTTCTCCATCCTCAGAAATTTCGCTGCCTCACCTGTGTCAGCTCAAGGCAGTTGTCAGGGGAATCACCTTCTCTACAATTTCTTTGTTCCTAAAAGTCGTTCTTCAACTGGGTGAGCTCCACAAACTGTGTGGTAGGGGAGCAGAGCTGAGCTGACAGTTCCCATTAGTAAAGTTGACCCCTGCCCCCCAGAGCTGTGGGACAGATTGTTTTGGCTGGTGCCACTGAACCACAACTTCCACATCCCTGTGCCAGTTTTCCTGGAGGCTGGGTGGTGAGCAGGGACTGCCGGAGGATTTTTGGTGGAAGTAGCACCAATAGATTGACCTGTGTGGAGACAGCCTGGAAGAGCCTGTCCAGGGTTGGAGACTAGAAAGGAAGGTGGTGGTGGTGGTGGTGGTGGTGGTGGTGGAGTTGAGTCTAGCAAGAGTGTTTCCTGGAGGACATTCCTGCCCCTCAACTCTCTCATGCTGTAGGGCTTGGAGCCTGGACTCACTTAGGTGGGCCCTTTGCTAGCAGTGGCTAGACCACTCATCCTTAGGACCTTGTGGATGGTGTTCTCAGTAGAAGGGAGGATGGGGCCCCTTGTAAGGTATTCTCAGTGAACCAAGGCTGCATCATCTTGAGGGCTATGGTTGGAGACCCCATTAGTGCTGCATCCCCAGGTGGCAGTGTCTCGCGCCAGGTGGTGAGGGCGTGGTTTTGAAGAGGAACTAAGCCAGTAACAGGCTTGCAGCACAGTTGGCAGGGCTGGGGACTGACTCCTCCCACTATTTTTCCTTCTTCCTTGTCTGGGGTGGACCTGGCCTGAGTGGTAGGGACAGCTGCGTTTCCCGGGGTTGTTACTTCTCCTAGATCTGGAAATGGAGGAAAGTCCATGGAAGGGTAGGAAACTCCATTGTCCGCACCCATCATGAACAGAGGCCGGTGGAGCCACAGCCAAAGGGAAAGCCACAGCCGGAGCCTGGGACTCCCAGCCCCTTCTGCATCCTCAGGTGCTCTTAGAGTGCAGAGTGGGTATGCGCCCTGGAAGGAAGTAATACTGACCAGCATCCAGTCCCCAGATCCCAGAGTCCAGTCCATGGGAGGGCATATAGGGTGGGTGCACGGTGGGAAAGGCAAGGAGGGTAGAGGTCACCCTGTGGGTTTCTCAGGTTCTGGCAGGAGCAGGGGCTGAACGCCAATGCTTTGGGTCGTGGTGCACAATAGGTGCTGCCCACTTGTTCGAGGGGTGCAAGTATGGAGGCAGGTGGGAAAGCCACCATCAGTCCCCCTTCTCCCCGCTGCTACCTGCCACTGCCTAATGCTAGCTGGACAGGGCTTTGACACTTGTTAGACTGAGCAATGGGCTAATTTTAACTGGCCCAGGCTTAGCAGGAAACTGACACTGAGTTGTGAGCTGTTCTTCCAAGAGACTCTGGCCCCAGGGAGCCCAGTAGCGGGGAGTGGAGGTGGGCAGGGTTAAGTGGTGGTCTCTGTCCTGGTTGAGGTGTAGTAGCCCTTTGTCCTGTACTCCTGGTTTCAAGAGGAGGAAAAGATACTTTGGAAAGAAGATAGCACAGATTCCTATTCTTCTCACTATTGTCTCTAATTCTGATCCTTTCGTTTCTGAAGTCGCTGGTTTCCCACAGAGTGCCTGATACACAGCTTCTGGTGACCGCTAGAGAGAGCTGAAAGGCAGGAATCAGTATGGCCTTTGAAGCACAGTCTCCTCAGTTCCTTTGGTTTCTGGATATCTAATTCTTTTTATTGTTCTTCTGGGATCTCTGCTACATTTTAGCTTTAGAATTTCCAAACTTGCTTCCAGCTGTCTTGCCAGCATTCACTCTTTCCAGGCCCAAATTTTCAGGCACTGGAGATTTGTAGTCTCTGTCAACTGGCTGCCTTTTCAGATAGGAAAGGGCTGTGGAGACATATGCTCAGAAAATTTATGGGATTTTACAACTTTGAAATCTAGAGATCCTGAATGGTCAAGCATAGACTGGATCCCGGAGCAGTTCGGGGGAGGGACTGAGGGGATCTTCAGTTCTTGGGTGGGAGAGCTTGGGGGTTGGCAGCAGGACAGAATAATTAGCCTTAATGGGAGGAGATGAAGATTCCTGTAGCTTGAGGGTATGTGCATTGAGTGGGGAGAAACAACCTAGCATAGATAGTAAACCACTTTCTCTGAAAGGAAGCTAGTCCTTTATCTCTGCTCTGCTCAGTGCAGTCAGAGAGAAGGGCTTTATTTGTACTACCTGGTTGTTGGGAGTGGAAGGGCAGTTGATAGAACCAGGTCTCCAAGGCCAAGGCTGCATGAAGGTCTAGAGTGACTGGGACAAAGCATACCAAAAATATGTTTTGGTTGGCAGTGAAAGTAAGCATAAGGTCAGGAGTGAAAGTAATCATGAAGACATGGGATATGCTGAAAGCTACACTTTGCTCAGTTCTTATTTTTCCTCCGAACTAATCCTGTTGGCTCTCTTTTGGAAATGGGCTTGCTATATGGTTGTTTAATGAAGTGAGCAAATCCTTTTTCCCTCCTGGGACTGGTTTCTTCACCCATAAAACAAGGGGCTCAGAGTGGGCTGAAGTCATTCACCTGAACTCAAGTCTTAGCTTGCTATGTCACTGATGAGTTGTGTGATTCAATAGCATTCCCTTACTTTTTCTAGTTCTTAGTTTCCCACTTTAATGAAATGCAGAATATAGATCTCTCTCCAATATCACCCTCCATTCCAGGCTCTGCTGTTTAATACTTTCAGGCTCTCCATCAATAACATCAAAGGAGAGAGAGGGAGTTGAATTGCATTATTGTTAAGGCCTTTACAAACTTTCAGTGTGGCACATTTGCAGCATCGTGGTAGCTCTGACAAGGCCTCTTCTCCAACTCATCCAGTAACCATTTTCTCATATTGTGGAGTAGTCACTTTTCCACTTCAGAACTCCCTAGAAATATCAATCTCAGATTTCCACCCAACTCCATAGCCTTATTTAGCTCCTCTTGCATTTTCTGTTCTCACAGGAAAATTTGCTCTGGCAAAAATTTGATTTGGAATGAGAATTCAGTTGTAAAGCCAAACTTCCTGCTGTTAACCAGGTTAAAACTGTTTCATCTTTGTAGGCAACATACATATCCAAACCAGACTTTTAGATCTGTTTATTTTGTTCCAAACCCCTTGAGGATTTAAATGTGCCAGGTCTCAAACTCCAACACTTTTGTTCGTTTTCCTAAATGTAACTGTGATGTATAAAAGGCTGCATCCTACTCTAAATATTAATACTGTGCTGCTTTTGCCAACCAACATTCTCTCCAAAAGCAAACAATCCCTCACATGCACATGGACATGTGTGAAAGAAGTAAACTGACACCCTGCCAATGTTATGTGACACCTGAATGGGCAGATTTGGGTCCTGTGAATGTGTTTCCTTTATCTGGTGAGAAGTAGGTGGCAGCCTGATTCTTAAGAACCAACCAGCCAGGATCAACAAAGGAGGCCCTGTGGAACCGACCTCTAGTGACTCAGTTGGCGAGTGTTGGGGAAGAATGGAAAAAGGGGTATTGATGCTCCCCCAGCAGTTTCAATGTTTTTTTTTTCTGGGAGTTAACAGGCTTCTGGATCCCAGCTCTGCCTGTTACACTACTGTTTGAACAGACAGGCTAGTAACTAGGTCTCTTCATACCCATAGAACCAAGAATCAGTGGGTTTTCTTTTGGGGAGTTGGTAAGTGCTGGACTTGGACCAGTGGAGGAGGACTTAGGACTTTGGTCTTGAATGAAACAATAAAAGGCCAAATATGCCCCCACTGACTATTTGTAATGTAAAAATCATGTGCAAGGATAATTCCTTTTTTTTTGGAATCTTGCTGGGAAACCTCATTCTCCTGGCTCCAGAATGACCCTGGTTTGGGGTGGAAATTTACTGTTGAGTCTATATGACAGCCGGGGATTCCTGGCAAAAAGTTGATGAAAGGTTGGGAGACAGTAACAGAATGATGAAAGCCCAGAGGGAGAAGAAAGAGACACAAAGACAAAGTAAGGAGAGAGAGAGAGAGAGAGAGAGAGAGAGAGAGAGAGAGAGAGAGTAACGAAATAAGCTGTAAGCTGTACTAGCTGAACACAGCCTGACAGTGCTTTCTTGACCCTAGCCAGGGGTACTTGGAATGTTCTTCAATAAGACTTGTCTAGAGCCTGGATATAAAGAAGCATCTAGCACATACTTCAGATGGAAGAAGGTGGTCTAGAGTTTATATTCCTTGGCACTTTTAATGCACACTGAACAGCATGGTGGAACATGCTCAGGGGCAAAGTCTAAGGAGGTGTTCCCTTCTTAAAATAAATGGTCCAATCCTGCATGTGGTTTCTGCCTGTTATGGAGTTTGGATCTAGGGTCAGAATGGTTTTTTTCCTAAAATAGTCCATTTTGTAGCTTGGCCTAGGTGGAAATATTGACCTGTCTTGAAAATTCTCTGACAGAGTCCTCCATCATGTCAACAACCACTATATCTACCTTCACCATGGCTGTCATCAATTCTCTTCTTATTGAGGTGAAAGGAATTTCTTCACAGTTTGACAAGTACTGACAAAGTTGGGGCAATGGGGAGGCCTTAAGTTTAATGCATTGATTTTGGAAATCTGTAAAAAATCAATGAGTAGAACATGGGACTTTATGTTGTTTAAAGTCCCTTCCTCATGTGATATTTCACTCTGAGCCCAAAAGTGAGATGTGGCTCACCCTGAGATGAGAGGGGTTAATGCTAGTGTTAGGGTCATACTGGGCCAAGATGAGGCTGATTACTCTGAATCTTTCTTTTTCTCCAAGCACCTATGTGTCTATGGCAGTCATAAAAAGAAACAGAAGGGAAAGAGAATAGAAAAGAGGCAGTAAGGGAAAAATAAAAAGAAGCAGACTTTAATCAACTATAACATGGGGATACTCCCTGTACACAGCTCTTGGGAAGCCACAGCCATCAGGACTCTGATGTTAACTGGGGCTACTTGTATCATTTTTGCCTCCCTACCCCTACCCCCAAATGATTCCCAAGCATGAATGGGAATGAGTTCTTCAACAAATAAAAATTTGGATATCCCCCACTAAGCTCTGGGGGGGGGGAGTGTAGTAGCACCTTTGGCACCTAATTTTATAGGGTGAATAACAAGCTAGGGACAGGAGGCTGCACCCTCCTCTCTCAGGGATCAGAAAGTATGTGAAGAAATTCCAAAGGCCAGAAGGTGATCCTAAGCTTGCCCAGATTCCGGGAGAAGGGCTCTGGGGGGAAGTTTAAAGGCATTCATGGGGAAAATTTGTTTGAATGTGAAATACATAGAGCTTTGGCTCAAAGGGGATAGCTGAAATGCTATGTGCACAGGTTTGGGGACAAGTGTGCTGGTGGCAAAAATGTAAATGCAGAACAGGGTGGAATGAAGAAGAAGGGCTGAATGGAGCACACAATATTTTTAAAAAGGCATTAGATAGGTTCCTCAGGAGAGGGGGAGCCTGGCAGTAGCTCCCCATTGGGGCCTGGGTCAGGGATCAACATCTTATCCTTGCTGGAATCCCTCTGCTCTTTCTTGAATATTCTTTGATGCATCAGAGGGACAAAGAAGAGGATTACAGCCCCAATGATGGGGGGCACACCAGCAAAGTAGAAGGCCACATGGTAGTCTCCAAAACAGTTGCGGAGGAGGCCTGAAAGAGTCAAGAAACACAAGTCAAGATCCATTTTGCTCTGCCACCCAAAGGTACTCCCTGCCTCAAATAGGTGGCTATATTGGTGCCTAACCAGAGAATCTTAACCTTCAATGGCTTGACTCAGAAGCTCCCTCAAATTCAAAGTAGATAATGGGCCTACAGGACCTTCAGGTGAATGTTTATTACTGGAAGAAAATAATGATATTCTCTTGAAGATTCTACATTTGTGACTTTCATCAAATTACACTATCTTCTAGCCACTCATATGGATGGAGTTGAGGAAATCTAGTTTAAAAGAACTTCATAGAAGATGACCAAACCTTATATTTGTACACAGAGCTTTTCCTTGTGCCCTGCCCCATCTCCATATTGTTCCTGTGGAACAATTCAACTGAGTTCCTATTTGATTTTTCTCTGAGTGCCCTTTCTCTCAAGCTCCAATTTACCTTAGAAGAAACTGTGTGAGTGTCTTCCTTCCAGTTACAGATATAGTTGGGCCTTCTGGGTTTCTCCAAGCTACCAATACCATGAATATGTTTAACATGGAACATGAGACATTCCTTGCTGTCCTCCAGAAGCTAATATGATGTGCCTCATAGGGAGGTACAGAAACACTACCCAGCAATGGCAAGAAGGCCTGCGCTTTTGATTACTTGGGGAGTAAGCAAAATAGAAAGAGTTGTGGATGCTGGAGCACTATTGAGATCAGGAGCAGGGTAGATTCTCCACTCCCCATGTATGGCTGTTACACAAGAGCCTGAGTGAAAGCTTTGTGACCATCACATGGATGCCCTTGCAACAGTTCACATATAATTGATGTTTGAGGAGTGTTTGTTGATTTAAACCATTTGACCAGCCCAGGGGAGGCTACTGCATTAATCAACGTTTGCAATAAATCCCTAGAAATGAAATGAAATTCTTGGTTTTACTGTTCCTTATATACCTTGGGGTAACAAAGTGCCTTTCAAATAGGGTGGAGGGAGAAACTAAGGGTGCTGAAAGACAGTATTTCAACACTTTGCCTGCTACTCCTTGTAGGCAACCCTGGAGTGTTTCCTTAATAAAATCTCACCCAAAGCTGGTAGAGAAGGAGGAGGAGGGTGTTTCTAAATTTTAACAAAAGTAGGACCCAGTTTCTCTCTCCCTACTTCTTTTACTCAATTACCTTAAAAGTCATCACTTGACTAAAGAGAGCAAGAAAACATGAATCAATAGAATGGTTAAGATAGCCAAATATATTTTTCTCTCTACTCTCCTGGAAGAAGCCATATTCTCTACAGTAAAACCCCAGTGCAACATACATAGCTATAGAAAATCCATCTCCCACATGAATCCATGTCTATGTACTGTGTACAATGTCATTCACATGTGGTGATAAAGAGTTTCATGTGCTGGCAAGGTTGCTTACTCAGAAAATAAGAGGAAAAGGAGCCTCAAGCAGAGTCACTCAGGAGATGTAGAGCTCAGGGAAAACAAGAATAGCTGACACATTCTCTCTCTGGAAACCAGCCTCACCTGCAATGGGAGGCCCAGCAATCATTGGTAGGGCCATCATGCCTAAGAGGTAGCCAATGGCCTGTGAAGCCTGCATTGGGCCCACTAGCTCAAATGCAATGGGGGCCATGATGGTGATGAAGAATCCATCACACAGGCCCAGGAAGAGGCAGACAACGATGAGGCCCCAGAAGTCCCGGCACAGGGGAATCATCATGGACATCAGGCCCAAGAGCAGGAAGGAGAGGACCTAGAGGAAAAAGGACCCAAAGTCATGTTTTGCTAGTTATTCAAGACCACATAGCAAATGTCATCACCTTTCTCAGACTTTCATTTCTATCACCTGTAAAATGGGGCAAGGGATTGGGTGTCACAGTCAGGGAGAGCAGTTGGACTAAATAGTTACTTAATCCCTTCTAACACCTGCAGTGAATAATCCAGTCTTTAAGAGAGCCCCTACTTAACTGGATATAACAAAATTTTTTAAAATGAGAACATATGTATGTATATATATATATATATATATATATATACAAAAAATAGATAATTATACTTCTAAACTCTTAGTTCATCAAAAAAAAGAATTTGTACTTTCACTGTTTGATGTTTGATCATTTTTTCATGCCTATATCTTGTAATCTGAAAAACTATTTTGAAGATAACAATACACAATCTATTAACCAGTGTTAATCTATTATTTTGTTTTGAAATTCTGTGTCATTGTTTTTATTCTTTTTTTGTTTTAAAATAAAAATTTAAAAAAAATGTAAAGTGAGGGCTTGGCCCCTCACCTTTGTAAGTTGGTTTTTGCAGTGGATCCAGAGATCAAGGGAATTGCTATTTTTGCTTTTTGGTCCTGTGTCTGGCTGACCCAGAGATCTGGGCCTGGGTTCAGATGTCCTCAGGCCCAAGTAATGTGTGGGAAAAGAAAAGAAAGGAGGTGAGGATGACTTGTGTGAAAATTAGATGGGGGCTACAGTGAAAGGTATAGCTTCTTAAAATGGGGAGGAACCAATGTCCATTTTTGAAGAGGTAGACTTTAGATAAAGAACATTGGGAGTTCACCCAAAGCATATGATCACTTTATGCTTTGGGAAATGAGACACATCATGTGACTTCAGCATCATAACATGGCTCTAGGGGCCCCTAGGCTTGGCTGGACACCCCAGAAAACAATAATGGGGACTTTCAGGGGAACCATGCTACTAGGAGGGTATCTAGGGAGCCTATAGCCAGTCCAGGAGCATTGACTAGCCACCGTTTTTTCAGGGGACTGAACAAAATGACTCCAAAACAAACTGTCTTTCCAGAGATTGTTTTTCACCCTTAACAGAGACAAAGCCCACTGGAAACGCAACAGATCTTTTGAATAAGGTTATTTACAATCTGTGCCTGTGAGCTAGACTGAATATGTAGGCTATAGGCAGAATAAAGAACACCACTGCTCCTTTCTCAATCAACTCTTCCAACTGGCAAAGCAAGGTCACTTCAGGCCAGGACTAAAACCTGATCTGTTTACTAAGGCCTACAGACTCAAGGATTTGTCAATAATCCTCAGTTGGCCAATAAACTGGCCATTTACCCAAATGCATGGAAGGAGTTTGAATCAAGTCTTCAGGCCTTACAGATTTTCTGTGTTGTTGCTGATGTTGTGTTGATTGGTTGGTTTTTGGAAAAGTTAGTGTCCTCTGAGGACACCTCTTTGTTGGGGGAAACTTTGAACTTTTGTCTAGGCTATTTTGACATATCTAGACAGAAGTTAGGAGTAACAACTGAGGTATCTCAGTTTCTTCTGTAGGAAACTCACACACAACTGTGTGATGAAAAGGACTCACCTATCAAACAAAATTGCTATGTCAGTTAAGAGTTAACATCAGTATGTAACACAAAGAATAGTATTAACTGATTTTAATCAGTTCCAGTTGCTAGCTATTATATCTAGTTGCCTTTAAATATTCTCTGTGATACCTTGCTAAGATTTAAAAATAAAAAAATCTTTGGAATGGAAAATCAGGCCTCAAGGATTGGTCCAAAGTGAGGCTATCTTGAAAGTTTCTTTCCCAGGAAATCCCTGAAAGCACTTCCAAGGGGGCCCTCACTATACTCACAGCAGGAATTTCTTTTTCTGAGGGATCCAGGTGCTTTTCCTGAATTATTGTCTTGGAAAAGAACAGGATTACTTTCCTTTCCAAGAGACTGTCCTGCAGCTATATGCCAGGCATTTGTGCCCATCTTTACCAATAGTAGAACTATGGGGTCTAGTGTGATGGCAAACCTTTTTGAATTTTCCGTGATAACAAAAACTTGCTTAGCATGTGTGCCATATGTTTGCTACCACTGGTCTAGTGGGTGGTTCTTCATAATTGGAGATTGTGTACTTCCTTTCCTCTCCCAGGCCTGTACTCATGTGTCTGACCCAGGGATAAAAATGGTCAATTCCTGAGATGGAGTGTCTTAAGATACTCAAGAGAAAGCAGAAGTTCATTTATTTTCTTGTGCTTTTGGCCTGTGAAACTCAATTTGTAGAATGAGAGACATGGACTACAAGATGAAGATATATTTCATTTATAATGTTCAAGATTATTTGATATTATCTCAAGCAATTAAATGGAGTCAAGTAAGAGTAAGGAAGAGTGGCAGAAGCACATAGTGGATGGGGAAAGTTAGCAGAAACACTAGGTTTTAGCCTAGCTTGGACTCTAACTAGTTATGCCTACCTGTGCCTTGGAACTCCTGCTGCACAATGGAAAACAAAAGCTGTTGGATCCTACCTATGTCCTAGAAACCATGATGAGAAGCACATTAACTCTATGGCTAGACAGGGGCTGTTACCTTGCCACAAGTTAAAGTCCTGGCTTAGTGTCAAATTGTCCTGATTTCCCAAACCTTGTGGCAGGGAAGATACACCTGTGAGGGTCATGTAAAACAGGTTTGGAAAGCACACATACTCTTATGCAAAAAGTCACCTAGTTCTTGCTGATATTTGAACAGGGATTTAAAAATTCATAATTGGTTTATCTCAACCACAGCCTCTCGGTTTCTACTTGGTCAAATTGCTTATCTCTGAGCTTTGGCTTTGTCACCATCATTTAGGGTAAGGTGGAATATAAGGGCACCACATAAGAGCTTAGTTCTATCATGACTATCTGAGAAGCCTTTTTCTCAGTTTCTTCATTAGTGCAATGAGAAGCCGGACTTGATAAGAACACATGGACACACACAGCTCTGCAAACTAACACAGAGTTAACCACAACAGGAAAAATTAATCATGTTCTTATCTAAGACATCTGAGGGTTTTTAGAAACACACTCAAGGCCTTTATAGATAGAGAAATCCCTGCTATAAGTATAGACAGGGATCCTTGGAAATGGTTTCAAGGCTTTTCTGGGGTAACCCATCTTCCAGATGGATTATTTGTGTCTACTCACTTTCTGTGGTTGCTATGACCCTCCACAGTGCTCTATGCTTGGCACATTGGTAAACCCAACTGCAAGAGCAAAAAGCATGAGCCAAGTTAGGAAGGCAGCACTACTGTCAGGTACACAAGATTGACACCTTGAGTAGTAATCTGTACTCAAATAGGACAAGATTTCAGTTCACAAAAACTGACTACTGGAGCACCCACATGGACACTGCCTACAGTGTAAGCAAAAATTTTTTACTGTCAGACAAATATTCCTTTTGAACCTCACCTGTATGTTGACATAGGAGAGGGAAGAATTATTTTCATTGAATAAGTGATGAAAAATGAGAACTAGAGAGGTGAAGTGAGATCTGGCATTTTCTGGCACTTGTTTTGGTATTCACTCAATGGTATTTGAAATCCAGTGCTTGATGCAAGTAGCTCTAAAAATATGAAATATGGGAGAGCTTCACCTGGGACTAGAGGACAGACACTGAGCTACAAAGTACTACAGATCTCTAAAAGTTCCCAGCAAAGTGTGGGGTAGTAATAAAGTAGGTCCTTATTTTGGTAGTTGTGAAATTGGCATTTACTGTGGGCTTCATATAACTTTCGGCCTCAATTTGATCTTGGTCAAGTCACAGGAGGAGCTTTTGGTTGGAGAGCCATTATTAAAACAAAAAACTTCCCAAAAAACATTCTCAAATTTCCATATACACTTTACTTCCATATACATATACTAGGGTAGTATACCCTAGATACCTGCTCCATTTTGGTGGAGGAACAACAATAATGATTGCCTTTGTTTGAAAACAAAGGATACTTGTGGCTCAGAGAGTTTGTTTGACTTCTCCATGTAATATAATGATCCACATGATGCTAGAGCTGCAGTCTAGGGGAATGACAGTGGCATACCTTATCATTCTATCCCAAGGTCTGGATAACCTGGTGCAGGCTGGTTTCCCTCACAGTAGAAAGGAGGTCACACTTACCTGTAAGTAGATCTTCTTAAGCCCAGGAATGGAGTCACTGATATGGCCTGACACAAGTCGCCCGAGTCCTGAGGTAGCTCCAATGCACACCAAGAGTACCCAGGTCTCTTTGATTTCCACGAACTCCTCTTCCACATACTTCATCTGAAAAGCATAACACCAGAACCCCCAGAACAGGAGGGGGGAGGGGAGCTGAATACAGGACCTTTACTGTTTACTTCCCTGGACTGTGACGAGAGCCCTAGTTCCTATATCTCTCGCCCTTTAATCCATGGCTCCAGAACAAGCTCTCTATTTACTTCTAATAGCCCCAAAGGTTGCTTATTTCTTGGCTCACTGGATTTTTGAGCTTCTGAGCAATAGCTAAGGAGGGTGAGCATCTCTAAAGTACCTCTAAACCTTGGTGGGATGGAATATAGCCTTAACAATTGAACCCTCCCCAAGGGTTCCTCTATATTCTTCCCACACCATGACCTCAAACTTGCATGTTGGCACAACAACAGGTCACCAGGAGGAGAGAAGGACCCACCATTTTCCAAGTAACTCTTGCAAAACATGTTCTAAGAAACACAGTCTATGGGGGCTAGCTGATGATCTACAACCAACATTTCTGTGGCCCCATAGTTAAGTGAATGTTAGGTTAAACATACCTAAATAGGTTTCTTTACTGCCATATTTATATATTAAAGATATTACTACACATTGTAAAGCTAGAGAGATGTAGTGTATTATTTCCTAAACAAAATAATTTGACCACAAAGATTGGCATTGCAAGGGGCAGTCTTAGAAAATCTTGTCTTGAGCCATCTATGTCAGTCCCTTGCATCCAAATTATGGTCATCATGCAAAAATCGATCCAGATTTTTTTACTGTAATGGAAGCTGTGATCCATGGACCTTCCCTCTTCAATTTTTGTTGACCTATCCTTTTAACTCTGGTTTTCTCCAACTACTGTTTCCTTCAAATATCTCAGCTTTTCCCTTTCAATATCCTCCACCCACACCATGGTACTCCAGGAAGGTTGAGAGCAGCTTCTTGAGGCCAGGTGGAGTGGACCCAGCCTGGTCTTTCTTACCAGGTGTACATAGGGAACAAAGTAGCCAAGGGCTGCAGCAGCAATCCCGAAGGCCCAGATGCGGTAGGTACGTTGGCGAAATACTCTCATGTTGAAGTACTTTCTGAGCTGAGCCAGAAAGCGCTGGTGCCAGGTGTGGACACCTCTCTTGCTTGGGGTGTCCTGGGAGCTGGGCAAGAGGGGCCGGTACGTAAGTGAAAGTAGCATAAGGACAAACATGAAGGTACTCAGCACCTGGAAGGTTTGAGCCAGCTTGATCTTATCCCCCAACATCTTGATAAGGAAGGGAAAGGACATGGAGAAGATACTACTCCCAGCAGACACAACACCATTGGCCAGACCCAGGCGACGTCGGAAGTAGTGGCCCAGGATGACGAGGGATGGTTGAAAGGCGAAGGAACAGCCACAACCAAAGAGTATCCCATAAGTGAAGTAGCGCAGGCTTAGAGAACTGTGGGAGAGATATCGAAAGTTATCTTCAGCAACCTGATCAGCAAGCCATCTGCTTCCTCCTTCAGTGTCCTGAGATCTCTATTCTGCCACCCTTAACCCAAAACTTTTCCACTGACGTTCAGAGCCTTTCCACAGGCTGTTTTTGGCTTGCTTTTGAACATGTATCATGGCACTTCACCAATGACTGTTCAAAAGCAAGCCAGAAACAGCCTATTGAAAGTCTAGATAAGGTGCTATGGAGAGTAAGTCAGTGTCTTGGACAGACTGCTCATGTAGATAGTATTGGTAGATTGGTGGCCAAACTCTTCCCCAGGTACCTGAAAAGTTCTTCAAGGAGACAAGATCCTGGAAGGCTGAGAACTTACATAGAACTCTTTGGTCTTTCTTCATTCTCAGGGTTTTCATATTTCAGAGAATGGCTCATAATTTCAGAGACATGCCCTCCTCAACCATGTCCAAAGCCCAGATGTCCTAAGAATTTTATCCCAGGTACTGGATGATCTCCATGGGTGGTATCCTGAGGTAAGCAGTCTCTTTAACTTCCAGAGTAATACCTCTGTTGCTGGACATGGTATGGATTAATTTCCCCAGAGTATCATGGCTGCTTGACAGGAAGAGAAGCCTCAAAGAAGTTTTGGGCTAACTCATGGAAGACAGATCCTGGCTTAAAATTCTTAGACTCTGCTTGTGGCCATAAACTTCTATTGTGGAGGAAGAAAATATCAGAACTAAAAAGACCATGGGAAGGTCAGCATATCCAGCTATTTGCCCCTGAACAATATTGACACAACTGACTGAATATTTTTTTTTTTTGATGTCTGCATATATTTTGAAATAGTTCTCATTTGGCCACTTAATTACTCTTTACTGCTCTGGGACAGATAGTTCTTTCCTAAAAAGAGATCCAATCTTCATGCTGAATGTCTGGGCCTATGCTACAGAAATGATATGGTACTAGCTTTCTGAGATAGCTGTTGTCATTGTTTCATTCTATCTGCTTGTATTCACTGAGAATGAGCAATGGTTTTGATTTCACACAGATGTTTCCATTTGGAATGCATAGAGAAAGCTAACTGCTTCTCTTCTATGAAGTACTTTTGGGCCTCCTCTCATGAGACTTTAGGTACTCTATAGAAATGGCATGGGATAAGGCTTTATCTATGTGAGAGGAGCTAGACCTTCAGAGAAGGTGTTGTGGTAGCAAAACTTGGATTTAGTTCTGCATACTGTGTGGTATTTCTGGTTGGACCCCAGAAATGAAAGTCCATGAGTGGGGTTACTGAAGTCTTTTCAGCTATAGCTATACTTGCCCTGTTCTGTGTCATGCAAAGGAACTCAAAGTCATTTTTTTAAACAATAGAAAGGATGATTTGGTGCTCTAGCCACAAGTACAATAATTTATTCACTGGACATGAAACCATCCAGAAAGTTTCTTGGCTCTGCAAATGTTCTTACAGAAATAGCAAATGTACTCAGGGGCTTAGGGTCTGGAAAAAAATGCATTTACTCCAGTGTGACTAAAGAGGTGTGCCAGAAGACACCACATCTGAGCTCCTTTGCCTCCCATGACTGAATCCATTCGGAAGGGAAATAGGATCCATATTTTGCTAATTTGTTTATATGTTGCTCTACTCATCCTCAAACAACAGGGCTTGCTATGGTATGTAATGCTGAGAATGAAAGTATTTCTGAAGTCTTTCTCATTTCCATAAGAAACCAGGTACTAGCTTGATGGGGCCATGTGAGGTCAACAACCAGAGGTGACCTGAAAAGATTTGGAACTGCTCATCTGGTGAGACTGAGAAGATTCCAGGAAGGACAAAGCTTTTTAATGGGATAGAGGTAAGAAATCATTACAAGTCAAATCTGAGCTCTCCTGGAGTGCAGGATGGGCAGCTGGAAATGGTCAAGTCATAAAGAAAGCTGGCTCACTGTTACAGGGCCTACTTGAGGCAAAAGACAATAATCATTTTCCAATGTGAGTGGAACATTATGCCTAGAGATCCATGATATTTGTCTGGGGGGTGAAGTTCAGAAACAGTCTCTGGAAATTTAGCTCTGCCCCATTACAGATATGTCATTGTGACCATATCCATGTCTTCAGGCCAGCATTTTCCTACATCATCCTAGACAGTCTGGCTGTGGGAGATACACTAACTTCCAAAGGGCCCTGCAGAAAGTCAGTGGAGTTCTTTAGGAATCCCATAGTCCTCCAGCTGTAATGTAGGATCTTTATTCTTCCCTTTCCTGTACACAGCTTCTGTAGGGTTGGCAGGAAAGCAAAAAATGAGCTGTGGCCTGTTTCTTGCCTAACACTAGAAACTGCTGCCATTGGATCAGTGGCATTAGGGATTTAGTTCAGTCTGTACTTGGCTAGATTAATGGGTTCTGCGACTGCCCTTCCATAAGGAATATTGTTAAACATTCTTCTCAAGCCCAAGACATGAATCAGTCTGTCCAAAATTATCCTTTGTTCAGCAACCAGAGGTATCTGGAAAAGGGCCAGACATACTAAAAAGCCTTGGGGTAAGTTGACCTCTTTTTCAGCATAAGAATTCTTCTGAAATCTTGGAATGCTAAATATTTACATACGTTGACTCAAGTAATTCACTCCTGGGAGGGAAAGTGAGGTCATGAGATGTTTGGTACATTGAAGGAGAATAGAATGGCAGAGTTTGAATGGTCCTGGAAAGACCTTCTGGTCTAATCATCTTATGTTACAGATTGAAAATCTGAGGCTCAGAAACAGGAATGTCATATATCAATTGTTCCACAGCCTTTCTGTGGCAGAAACGGGGGTGAAAATTGTCTTAAATTCCTCTGAACACTTTGCAACTCTTAGGTTCTCTTTGGAGATAGTCCTTACAAGTGGTCCTACAAACCCTACCTAGATGGGTTCCATTGGATCATGAATCCTTCAGGGGTCTTACCCAGGCATGGTCACAGGGGAGAAGAGTGTTCTTAGTTGAAGCCCTCAAATGAAGACAATCTTCATCCTTGGGAAGTAGCCAGAAACCTCTAGTCTTACCTGGTGAAGGAGCTGGTATGTAGGCCAATGAAAGCAACGGCAGCTCCTACAGTTGCTGTGATTCGGCAGCCCAAACGGTCAGTAAATATACTCACAATGGGAGAACAGAAGAAGATCATGCCCATGGCAAGAGCTCCTACCCATGCTGCAGAGAAAAGAAGCACAAAGACATTGTAGCTTAGTGGTGTATGGTGATGTTGGTTATATTTCAGTTCTTCTATGGCCTTTCAGAGCGGGCACTGCATTAGCCTGTATAGTCAACCTGCTGATCCCTGATAGAGAGATGTGCAAATAGAGGCTAAGTATAAAACAGAATATTCTAGCACTGGGATCTGATTTGGCAGGGCCTTCAGGGACTTGGATTCCTGAATGAGGACCATGAGGATAAGTTCTTAGGAACTATGATCAGACTTGTCTAGGTCATTGGAACAACAGTGTGAAAATACTATGACTCAGGAACAGGGAAGGTCACAGGCAAAAATCCTCCTGGGGGAGATTGCAAGATGGCTGACTGAGTGGTGGAATGATAAGAGAGCCTCTCTGAAAAAAAAAAACTCAGATGCTGGAATCTGACAACATGGAGAAAGCCAGACAAAAGGAGAGGAATTCTCATGACCCAGGAAGAAACTGAGGGAAAAAGAAAGAAAGAAAGAAAGAAAGTAAGAAGAAAGAAGAAGCATGGATGGATGGCTGGAGCTGGGCAATCCCCGGTCACTGTACTGGCATATCTTAGAGTCAGGTGAGCAGGGGTTAGTGAACTCCAGACCCTCAGATGGAGGAGGTGCTGTGGCAAGGAGTGGAAACAGCCAGTTGAGCTGCATGAAGTTTGGTGAGTGAGGTGAACTGGATTCCCCAGAACAGGAGGACCAGTTAGATGACATTTTGGAGTTGGGCAGGGCCTGCTTTAACCAAAACCTAAGGTGGAATCTGTCAAGGACTCTTAGTTCAAAGCAGATTGTTGGGATCTGCTTGGGCTAGGCCAGGCCCCTGATTGAAACCCAATAGCTGGGGACGAGGCTGTTCTGAGCCAGTGGCATCCCCAGGGAACACATAAACTTGCTGAAGCATAAACTGGTTGACTGATGTAGGGGGGGCTGGCTCTCAGGGAGCACTTCGCACATCCACAGTGGACTGGGGGGCAGCAGTTCCCTAGCAAGTGTGCTGAGAAAAAACTGTAAGCAATAGGAAAGGCCCAGAGACCTCCACCACCCACCTGACTGAATGGGGCTGGAAATATGACAAGACAGAGAAACAGCAAAAGGTCTCTAACTGTGGAGCCAGGGAAAGTGAGTCCAGCAGAAGTAAATGCAGAGGAGGTTGAGAGCAGCAAACCTGTAATGTCAGAGACAGCCTCATTGGAAATGGATAAATACTTCCATGACCTCATTGACGAATTTAAATCTGAAATTCTAACTCAGGTGAAGCAATATATAAGAAGACTAATAAAAGAAGTCCTGGGTATTCCTCAAGTAGACACAAATGAAAGAATAGAGGAACCCAGAGAAAGGAGAGAAGCCTTTGATGAAGA
This sequence comes from Hydrochoerus hydrochaeris, assembly GCA_004027455.1. Lineage (NCBI taxonomy): Eukaryota > Metazoa > Chordata > Mammalia > Rodentia > Hydrochaeridae > Hydrochoerus > Hydrochoerus hydrochaeris. Next base: position 40,565 of record PVLA01006632.1, on the reverse strand, counting down.
ATATAAACAAAACCTAGAATACATGAAACAGATCCAAAGAGAATATCAGGAAATTAAAAACTCCATTGAAAGCTGGCAAAACCTTTTAACAGAAACTAAAGACAAACTTTTGAAACTTGAAGATAGATTTGCAACATATGATCGTGAAAGGAAGCATCTCTTAAAAATAACAAGGAACCAGCAAGCAATGATACAAAAGCTAGAAGATGACAAGAGGATTTAGAACCTAAGAATAAAATATGTGAATGAAGATGCAGTGACAAATACAAATGAAATAAAAAGTCTATTCACAGCAATAATTAAGGAAAACTTCCCAAGCATAGGTAATGGAAGTGAAGTTCAGATAAATGAGGCATACAGAACTCTAGCCAGCTACAACCAAAACAGACCTACACCCAGACATATAATAATCAGGATCCCAGAAATCCATCACAAGAACAGAATATTAAAAGTGGTCAGAGAAAACAAACAGATTACCTATAAAGGAAAACTCATCAAAATCACAACAGACTTCTTGATGCAAACCATCAACTCAAGAAGAGCTTGGAGTGAAATATTCCAAGCCCTGAAAGAAAATAACCTCCAACCCAGAATGATGTACCCTGAAAAACTCTCTCTCAAAATTAATGGAGAGACAAGATATTTCCACGACAAAGAGAAATTGGGGGAGTTTGTGACCACCAATTCAACTCAGCAAAGAATATGAAGGACATTCTAGAGAGAGAGAAGAAAATCACCAATGTTCCAGGAACAATGGCAGAAAGGCCTCAAAGAAAGGGGCAGACAGTGGAATGAAGGAGAAGAGTAAACAAACAACAATAACAGAAAAACAGCCTAGCAGAGATAAGACAGAGAACATTGCTTATATTGCTGTTTTATCTTGACTGATTTTATTTGAATCTGGTATGCTTGAGAGTATCAAGTCTGAAAATAGGGGCAACTACTCTGAAGATGACAAGATTCAATAAGATAGCCATTCTGGTTTGATTATTAACTGCCTTTGAAGTCCTATAATGTCTCCAATGTTTAGATTTTATTAATAGTGTAATGCAATGCTAAGTTTAATTATACTATGTTTGACAATTTAGACAATTTTATTGAAAAAACAAGAGACATCATAGTAACTACCGTAGATCACGTAGTATTGTGGTTTTATATGTCTTTTTCATTTCATGTTTCTCTAGGAATTTGTCTTGTTGACTTGTTTTGTTTTGTTTCTTCCTCTAATACAGAAAGGCTAGGTATATGAGTAGAGAATTATACATGTGTAGAACTTCTAAGTAGTTTACAAGAATGGATTATAGTTATTGTAAGAAAGAAAGTGAGGAAAAGAAAGTATTCTATGGGATATAACTGCATGTATGTTTGAGTGTGTGGGATTAATAACCATGTTGCTAAAGTTTTAGTTGGATGGATGAACAAAACTGATTGCAGTCTCACTGTTTGGATGTCCACTTTGTAGGCCTTACTTTTCTAACTTGAACAACTGCATCTAAGAGGAAAATATGTAATTATCAACTAGTGATTTCTTACTGGTTACTATTTTTGTTTTGTTTTGTTTTTGAGATTTTGTATTATTTCTACCCTCTTTCTGTTTCAAAATTTTTTCTTTAAATAAAAAAAAATAAAATCCTCCTGGGATTGTATCAGGCTGTAAAGCAGATAGCAATTTAAAGATTTCTAAGGATACTGTGCAAGAGGATCATGGAACTCTCATGCTGAAGTCCTTCACCAGAACCCATGTTTGGCAAATTCATGACTCCAAACTCAAATTTTAAAATAGTTTATTCTATCTTTAAGGATAAAGAACCTGAATCATCCTCAATAGGGAGCAAGAAATTTGCATCACTGAATAGACTCTTCCAGCCCATTTTCGCTAACTCAGCTCCTCAGAAGGAAAGCCCAAACTTTATTGTCATCTTGAGCCTCTTTATTATATGCTTATTTTAATATCTTTAATTTTTCCTTTTTGTTTTAATTTCAAACCATAGTTATTTTTGGACTTTTCTTCTAAACACATTCTGAGTTGTCATAATTATTGTCATCAAAAAAATTTAGTGTCACCTGAGCAGGGTTCTTTTTCCTTGCAGTCCCATCCCCTCCTTTCAACACTGCTTCTTTCCCAACGTATTTACAAAAATTTTATTTCCATTTTTTTCTTATATTCTTTTTTTTGCTTTTTCCTTTTTTCCTCAAAACCCCTGCTTATTGAGTTTGGAGAGTCAACTCACACCAGTCTCTTGCCAGAGGTGTACATTATAAGCATTATCATCTTCTGAGGTTATGTTTTTGCTTTCTCTTCCATTTTAGAGCCTCAAATGAGCCAGAGAAGTGAAGCCTGAGCAAGATTAGTTCTAGTTTTGTAGATTGGTGACAAATATACAGCCCACTGTTGGGAATCTTCATTTTGCTGAGAACCCATCCTGAGCCCTAACTGCCTGCCTCCAAAAATAGTGGGCCAGGACAACAAAAGACCTGACCTTATATTACAATTTCAATTCTTATCAACTGTCAGATGTTAAGAAATAACATAACACTTCTTTAATCAATTTTCTCATCCAACAAATATGGCTTAAAATTTTTGCTAAGCATTTCTCAGTTTTTTTTTAAATGAGGATGAGAGCTAGCAAGAGTTTTGGAGATGTTAATAATCACACCATGTACAAGATCAATGCCAATTAAATAATAAACTTCAATGTAAACCTAACTTGTAAAATGATATCACTTCTAGAATAAAGCATGACAAAAATCTTTCTGACTTTTCATTATGCAAAAGTTTCACAGATGTTCACTTAAAAATATGACCCATGTTGAATTCATGCTGAATTCTATTGGAAATTTAGAGAAGATTTAACACCAATACTCCTCAACGTTTTTAATGAAGTCAAAAGGGTAGAAATTCTCCCTACTTCATTCTTGGAGGCAAGTATAACTCTGATAACAAAACCAGAGTGACAAAACCAAACATAGATGTAAAAATGCTCAATAAAATATTAGAAAACAGAATGCAGCAAATCATTGAGAAGATTATACACCATGACCAAGTGGGAATCATCCAAGAACTGCAGGAATGGTTTAAAATGTGCAAATCAATAAATGTAATACAGGGCTGGGGATTTAGCTCAGTGGCTAAAGCACCTGCCTGTTAAGTGCAAGGTCATGAGTTCTATCCCTAGTACCAAAAAAAAAGTAATACATCACATCAACAGAGACAAAGACAAAAATCACACCATCATCTCAATAGATGCAGAAAAATTTTTTGATAAAATCCAACATTCATTCATGATAAAAACCCTGCAGAAAATCTAACTCAATCTGATAAAATTCATCTATGACAAATAAACAGTCAACATCATACTAAATGGACAAAAACTGAAAGCTTTCACTCTAAAATCAGAAACAATACAAAGGTGGCTATTATTGCCAGTCCTGTTCAATATAGTGCTGGAAATATTAGCCAGAGCAATTAGGTAAGAGAAAGAAAAATAAAAGGAATAAAGATAGCAAAATAAGAAGTTAAATTATAATTATTTGCAGATGACATGATGCTTTGCATAGAAGACCCAAAAAATTCCACCAAAAGACTACTATGGTTAATAAGAAAATTTAGCACCATAGCTGGATAAAAAGTCAACACTCAAAAATCAATGGCATTCTTCCACACAGAAAACAATCTCACCAAGAGAGGAATTATGGAAATAAAACATCTCATAATAAAAACCTCAAAAATGAAATACTTAGGAGCCAATCTAACAAGGAAACAAAAGATCTATATGTTGAATACTACAATACTCTTAAAAAGGAGATTGAAGAAGATATCCAAAAATGGAAAGATATCCTTTGCTCTTGGATAGGGACATTGTAAAAATAGCCATATTCCCAAAACTGTTATACAGATTTAATGCAATCCTGAGGAAAATACCCTTAGCACACCTCATAGATCTAGAGAAAAGATTCCTAAAATTCATTGGGTAACAGATGACACCTAGAATAGAAAAGGCAAATCTGAACAACAAAGGCAAGGAAGGAGGCAACACAATCCCAGACTTCAAATTATACTATAACATTACCATTATAAAATCAGCATGGTTCTGGAAAAAAACAGACCTGAGAATCAGCAGAATGGATTGGAAGATGCAGACACAACCACAAAGACTCTCAGTCACCTTACCTTTGACAAAAGGACCAAACATGTTCACCAGAAGAAAGATAGTCTCTTTAACAAATGGTGCTGGAAAAATTAGCTTTCCATGTGCTGAAGACTAAAACTTGACCTGTGTCTATCAACATGCACTAAACTAAAGTCAAAAAGGATCAAAGATCTAAATATTAAAGCAGAAACACTTGACAAGGTAGGTAAAAATCTTGAAGATATAGGAGTAGGCAAAGAGTTTGTGAACAAAATGCAAACTGCACAGGAAATACTTCAAAGAATCAACAACTGAAATCTTATCTCATTAAAAAGATTTTGTGCATCAAAAGAAATCACCAGCAAAGTGAAAACAAAATCCATAGAATAGAAAAAATATTTTAACCAACTGTCCCTCAGACTAAGAACTTATATCTAGAAAATATAAAGAATTGAAAAAAATCAGGACCCAATGTTCAAAGACAAAATCCAAAAATGGGCATCTGAGATGAACATGCACTTCTCAGATGAAGAAATACAAATGGCAAATAAATATATGAAAAAATTTTCACCATCAATGGTTATTCAAGGAATGTGAATTAAAACAACATTGAGATTCTATATCACTCCATAAAGAATGGTTGCCTTAAAGAAATCAACCAATAACAAATGCTTGTGGGAATGTGCTGTGGGGGAAAGGAAGCTGTTCTCCACTGTTGGTGGGAATGTAGACTGGTACAACCAATACAGAAATCAGCTTGGAGATTCCTCTCAAAACTAGGATTGCAGGTCCCATTCAATCCATCTATTCCACTTCTGGGAACTTTCCCAGAAGTGAAAACATCATGCAACAGTGTTTATAGCAGCACAATTTGTAACAGCTAAATCTTGGAAACAACCCGAACACCTATCATTCATGAAGTGGATAAAAAGATGTGATTTTTTATACAATGGATTATTACTCAGCTATAAAGAAGGATATACTTGAGGCTTTTATATGTAAATAGATGTAACTTGAGACCATACCCATAAGTGAAATAAATCAGACTAACATATATAAATATTGTATTGCCTCTCTAAAAAATTGAAAGAGTAAATAAGATCCAAAATGGAAAATAGATATGATGAAAGTGAAAGGGCAAGAAACTGCTCAAAAGGAAAGAACAAACGGGATAGGGGAAAGGAGGAAAAAAAAGAAGAAAAAACTATGTGTACATATACACACATATATAAGATAAATAACTATACTACCAATCTCTGTTCATCATAAAGAACAGTTTGTTTTTTCATTATTTGATATTTTCTATGCCTATATTTTGTAATCTGAACAACTACTTTGAAGATAACAATACACAATATATTAACCAGTGTTAATCTCCTATTATTTTGTTCTGAAATTATGTACCATGTTTCTAATTATTTTTTTGATTTTTAAAAAATATGACTCATACCCTGGCATGGTGGCTCATGCCTGTAATCCCAGCACTTGGGAGGCTGAGGTAGGAGGATCTTTGTGAGTTTGAGATCAGCCTGGGCTACAAAGTGAGCTCAAGGCCAGCCTGAACTCCTTAGTGAGACCCTGTCTCAAAAAGACAAAAAAAAGATGACTCATAAGAAAAAATTTTGATGCATTAGTCTCTACTGAAATTTAAAACTTCTGCTTTTTGTAAAAGTTATGAAAATGAAAATGTAGGGCACAGGTTGGGTATAATATTTATAATGTACACATCTGGCAAGAAACTTTTATGAGATGACTCTCAAAACTAATTAAGAAGGGGGATGGAGGAAAGGAAGAAAGGGAAAAGAGAATAGGAGGAAAAAATGGAAACAAAGCTTTTGTAAATAAGTGGAAGAGGGATTGAAAAGAGGAGAGGGCACAGAGAGCAAAAGAAGAATTAATGTATACTATGGATAAGTATGAATTCTGTACTATGAATGTGATCACTATGCAAATCTAAAATGTACCGGTAAAGTTAATTTTAAAAAAACTCATAAGAAAGCAAACAATTCAACTTAAAATAAGGGTGAAAAACTTGAATAGACATCACACACACACACACACACACACACACGATATGAACACCATATGAATAGCAATTAAACATTTGAAAAGATGCTCAACATGATTAATCACTTAAGAAACACATGATAAGCTGGGCCTGGTGGTTCATGCCTATAATCCCAGCATTTGGGAGACTGAAGCAGGAGGATTGCTATGAGTTCATGGCCAGCTTGGGGTACAAAGTGAATTCAAGACCAGCCTTAACTGCATAATGAAGCCCTATCTCAAAAAGACAAAAAAAAGTTCAAAAAAAAAAAGAAAGAAAAACACATGCAAAAACCATAGCAAAATACCTTCACATACTTACTGCAAAGACCTTTGAAAATCAAAATATCTAGTAGTGGGGAAGATGTGGAGAAAATGGAAATTTTGAACAATGCAGTTGATGATACAAAATGATATACTTTGAAAAAACTGATAGCTTTTTACACATACCATATCTCACTGACATCCATTCTTAAGTATTTAGCCAAGATAGATGAAAACTTATGTGCATACCCAGCTGGTTATAGCAGCTTTGTTTGTAATTGCCCAAACTTGGCAACAACCCTAATATACTTTAATTGGTGAATAAATAAGTGGGAGTGCATTAATACTGTCAAATATAATTCAGCAATACAGAAATGAATTAGTGATATAGAACACAACTTGGATAATTTTCTTTTTTCCTCCACTTTCACTTTCCCAGGGTACATTGTACATTTTGTATCACACTAATTCCTTTAGTTTTTAGATTAGGGATGCAACCCACTATTTACCTAGGAGGTTATGAACATTTTTACCCCTGATCTTGGTCTCAAGTTGTATCCATTTAGCTTTAAGATCCTCAAGGTTTTCATTCCTTATAGCTGAGTAGTTCTCCATTGTATGAAAGTGTTATGTGTTTCCAACGAATCTGCAGCTGATGGAAAGCTACCCCAAATTTTTTCCCTGTCAAATAGAGCATTATTTTCTCATCTTTGACTTTCATTCCATAAACCTTCTTTCAGTTTAAATATATTTCTTATACAGTACATCTTGATGGACCCTAATCCTTATCCACTCTGTGTTTCTTCTTTATAGTGTATTGAGTCTATCCATATTAGCGATTATGGCCAATCTTCTCTGACTCATGTTTGCCATGCTGTTTTTCTGTCATTGGTTGTCTACTTTTCCCCTTCATTTCACTGTCTGCTCTGTCTCTGTTCTTGAAACCATGGTATTTTTTTCCTCTCTCTCTAAAAAGTGCTTCAGTGTTTTTTGTAGTGTTAGATTAGAGGTCACAAACTCTCTCAGTTCCTCTTTGTCATACAAGCATCTTGTTTCTCCATTAATTTTGAGAGACAATTTTACAGGGTACATCAATCTGAGTTGAAGGATATTTTCTTTTAGGGCTTGGAATACTTCACTCCAAGCTCTTCTTGATGTGATCATTTGTGTCAAGAAGTCTTTCATGATTCTGATGGGTTTTCTTTTATAGATGATCTGTTTCTTTTCTGTGACAACTTTTCATATTCTGTTCTTGTGTTGAATTTCTGGGATCTTGATTATTATATGTCTGGGTGTAGGTCTATTTTGGTTATAGCTGTCTGGAGTTCTGTATGCCTCAAATATCTGGGTATCATTTCCTTTTCCTATGCTTGGGAAAACCTTAATTATTTCTGTGAATAGTCTTTGTATTTCATTTGTGTTTACCCATGCTTTTTTTTATTTAAAGAGAAAAAAACAGGAAAAAGGTAGAAATATTACAGAATTTCAAGAAAAGAATATAGACAGAAAGAAATCACTCGTTGATAAATTACATAATGTTTTAAGAAACAGTTATTCAAGTTACAGAATTAAAGCACACAAAGTTGACACTCCAGCAGTCAGAGTGCAAACAGATCTGTTCAACAATCCAACAAGAACCTAGAAATATGGTCATCAATCCCATGCACCTAAAGATACTTGTGCCCACATCCTTTATATTGCTTCCTATTTCCTCATTTATAAATAGCAATAATACATTTTAAAATTTTTATTTAAAGAGAAAAAAACAAAACAGAAAAAAAGGTAGCAACAATGCAGAATTCTAAAAGAAAGAGAGAAAAAGAGAATGAGAAAAAGCCCCACTAAGAAATCAGTAATTTATAAATTACATACCATCATCCTGGATGTAGTTGTTCAAGTTACAAAGTTAAAGGGTACACAGGAAATATTCAAACAGTCAGACTACAAACGGTTCTGCTCAAAGATCCAACAAAGATTCAGCAATATGGTCATCTATTTTACATACTCAAACTTACATGCAGTTATAACCCTTAGAGCACTTTCTTTTCCTCTCTTTTATACAATAGCAATTACACATTTTGGTTTTACTACTCTTGTAGTTCTTATTTACTTTTTACACTAGAGACACAATATGATATTTATAAATATGATCCTTATTTATTTCACTAATGAGGATAGTCTCAAGTTGTCTCCATTTGCCTATGAAGGCCTCAAGATCATCCTTTTTCATAGCTGAGTAATATTCCATTGTATAAAAATGTCACATCTTTTTCATCCACTCTGCAGTTGATGGGCATCTTGGATTTAGATATCACAAGTTGTGCAGCTATGAACATGGGTGCACATATATCACTGTGATATGAACTTTTCAGTTTTTTGGGGAAAATACCCAGGAGGGGAATAGCTGGATTGAATGGGGCTTCCAATCCTAGTCCTCTAAGAATTCTCCATATGGATTTCCATAATGGTTGCACCAGTCTACATTCCCAACAACAGTGGAGCAGTGTGCCTTTTTCCCTGCAGCCTCGCCAACATTTGTTATCACTTGATTTCTTGATGGCAGCTATTCCTTCCAGAGTAAGGTGGAATCTCAATGCTGTTTTAATTTGTATTTCTCCAGTGACAAGTGATGGTGAACATTTCTTCATGTATTTACTTGCCATTTGTATATCTTTCTCTGAGAACTGTGTGTTCATCTCAGATGCCCATTTTTGGAGAGGGTCTTTGAATTTAGGGGGCTTGATGATTTTCAATTTTTTATATATTCTGGACACAAGTCCTTTGTCTGAGTGGTTGCTGGTTAAAATTTTTTCCCACTCTGTTGGTTTTCTTTTCACTCTGTTGGTGATTTCCTTTGAAGTGCAGAAACTTTTCAATAATGTGAGATCCCATTTGTTGATTCTTTGAAGTGTTTCCCATGCAGTTTGCATTTTGTTCATGAATTCTCTGCCTACCCCTATGTCTCCAAGGCTTCTGCCTACCTTGTCTTCTGGTAGATTTAGTGTTTCTGTTTTACTATTGAGGTCTTTGATCCATTTAGACTTTAGTTTTGTGCATGGTGATATGCATGGATCTAGTTTCAGTCTTCGGCATGTAAAGAGCCAATTTTTCCAACACCATTTATTAAAGAAACTATCCTTCTTCCAGTGGAAATATTTACCCCGTTTGTTAAATATCAGGTGGCTGAGTGTCTTTATACTTGAGCTTGCATCTTCTAATTTGTTCCATTGATCCTCAGGTTTATTTCTTTGCCAGTACCAAGCTGATTTTATCACTGGCTTTATAGTACTGTTTCAAATAAGGAATTGTGATGCCTCCTGCCTTGCTTTTGTTGCCTAGAATTGCCTTTGCTATTCTAGATTTCTTCTGTTTCCAAGTGAATTTTACGAGTGTTTTCTCTAGATCTGTGAGGTATGCCAATGATATTTTGATTGGGATTGTGTTAAATCTGTATAACAGTTTTGGGAGTATGGCCATTTTCACAATGTTGGTTCTTCCTAACCAAGAGCAAGGAATGTCCTTCCATTTTCTAATAGCCTCTTCAATCTCCTTTCGTCAGCATAGTATCATTTTCAGCATATAGGTCTTTTACAGTTTTAGTTAGGTTGATTCCTAAGTATTTCATTTTTTAAGATGTTATTGTAAAGGGCGATATTTCCATAATTTCTCTCTCAGTGAATTTTTTGTGTACAGGAATGCTATTTATTTTTGAGCACTGATTTTGTATCCAGCTGCACTGCTGAACTTGTTTATTACCACTGGCAGTCTTCTAATGGAGTTTTTTTGTCTTCTATATAGAGTCTCATGTCATCTTCAAATAGTGATAATTTAACTTCTTCCTTTCCTATCTTTACTCCTTTTATTTCTCTCTCTTTTCTGATTGCCCAGGCTAGTGTTTCCAGAACTATGTTGAAAAGGAGTGGTGATAGTGGACATCCTTGTCTTGTTCCTGATTTTAAATTGAAAGCTTTCAGTTTTTGTCCATCTAGTATAACGTTGACTGTTGGTTTGTCATAGATGGCCTTTATAAGGTTGAGGTAGACGCCATGTGTTATGAGTTTCTGAAGGGTTTTTGTCATGAACATGTGTTGGATTTCGTCAAAAGCTTTTTCTGAATCTATTGAGATGACCATGTAGTTTTTGTTTTTGGCTCTATTTATGTGGTGTATTACATTTATTGATTTGTGTATGTTAAACCATCCCTGCATTCCTGGACTGAACCCCACTTGGTCATGCTGTATAATCTTCTTGATGATTTGTTGCATTCAATTTGCCAGTATTTTGTTGAGAATCTTTGCATCAATGTTCAATAGTGAGATTGGTCTATAGTTCTCTTTATTGGTTGGATCTTTCTCTGGTTTTAGTATCAGAGTAATACTTGCCTCCAGGAATGATTTAGGGAGGATTGCTTTTTTCTGAATTTCATTGAAGATTTTAAGGCATATTGGCATCAAATCTTCTCTCAATTTCTTGTAGAATTCAGATGTGAATCTATTCGGACCTGGGCTTTTCTCTGTTGGTAAGTTTTTAATTACATTTTCAATTTCAATAGCTGATATTGGGTTGTTCAAAATTGCTATATCTTCTTGCTTGGGCTTTGGTAGTTCATGTTTCTAGAAATCTGTCCATTTGCTCCATGTTTTCCACTCTTTTTGAGTAGAGATTTTCAAATTAGGCATTCATGACCTTTTAAATTTCCATGGTATCTGTAATAATTTCTCCCTTTTCAGTTCTTATTGCATGAATTTGGGTTTTTTCTTTCTTTCTCTTGATAAGGTTAGCTAGGGGTTTGTCAATCTTGTTTATTCTCTCAAAAAACCAGCTTTTGATTCATTAATTTTTTGTATTCTTTTTTTAGTTTCAATTGCATTGATTTCTGCTCTAATCTTTACAATTTCCTCTCTTCTATGAGCGTTAGGTTTAGCTTGCTCTTCTTTTCCTAGAAGCTTAAGATGGAGCATTAGGTTGTTTATTTTTGCTTGTTCTGTTTTCTTGATATGACAGTTTATTGCTATATATTTCCCTCTTAAGACCACTTTCATTGCATCCCAGAGATTAGAGTATGTTGTTTCTATATTTTCATTGAATTGTAGGTATTGTTTTATTTCTTCTTTAGTTTCATCTATAGCCCACTGGTTGTTCAAAAGGCTGTTATTTAATTTCCATGTATTTATGCAGGTTTTACAATTTCTTTTAGCATTAATTTCTAATTTCAGTGCACTATGATCAGATATTATGCATGATATAATTTCAATAATTTCGCATTTACTGAAGAATGTTTTATGGGATAATATATGTTCTATTTTGGAGAATGTCCGATGTGCAGCTGAGAAGAATGTGTATTCTCATGTGATTGGGTGGAACACTCTGTAAACTTCTACTAAGTCCAATTGCTCACAGGTATGATTCAGTTCGGTTCTTTGCTTTTTGTCTAGTTGATCTATCTCTTTGTGATAATGGGCTGTTAAGATCTTCTGTTATAATTGTGTTCTTGTGTGTTTGGTTTTTCATGTCCTTTAGTATCTGTCTTATATAGTTGGTTGCTCCTGTATTTGGTGCATATATATTTATAATTGTCAGTTCTTCCTCTTGAATTTTACCACTAACTAGTATGTAGTGACCTCCTTTATCTCTTTTAATCATTTGGGGTTTAAAGTTCAGGTTGTCTGCAAATAGAATAGCTACCCCTGCTTTTTTCTGGGTTCCTGTTGCATGGAATGAGGTTTTCCATCCTTTGACTTTTAACCTGTGAGTTTCCTTTTGGGTCAGATATGTTTCTTGTATAAAGCATATTGTGGGGTCCTGTTGCTTGATCCATTCTGTCAATCCATTTCTTTTTATAGGTTAATTGAGGCTATTTATTTTTATGGATATCACTGATATGTACTGTCTCGACTTTGCCATGTTATGTTCCAGTTGTTTCTTTCTGCTATTCTGCTTATTTAATTGCTTATCCTACCTGGTGGTTTCTTTCTGTTGTTTTGGGGATTGTGGTCATTTTTATCTCTGTCTGATTTGTCTTGCAGTACTCTTTCTAGGGTTGGTTTGGTGGACATCAATTTCTTCAGTTGTTCTTTTCATGGAAGTCTCTTGTTTCTCCATTAAATTTGAATGAAAATTTTGCTGGATACATCAGTCTGGGTTGAAGGTTGTTTTTTTTTTTTTTCAGGGCTTGAAATACCTTATTCCAAGCTCTTCTTGACTTGAGGGTTTGTGTTGAAAAGTCTGCTGTGATTCTAATGGGCTTTCCTTGATAGGTGAATTGTGTCTTTTCTCTGACAGCTTTTAATATTCTGTTTTTATGCTATTTGCCTGAAATCTTAATTATTATGTGTCTGGGTGTGGATTTATGTTGGTTCGATTGTTCGGTGTTCTATATACCTCACATATCTGCATATCAGATTCTTTCCCCATGTTTGGGAAGTTTTCTGCTATTATTTCTGTAAATACTTTATGTATGTCCTTTGCCTGGACTCCCGTATCTTTGCTAATGCCCATTATTCTTATATTGTTGCTCTTGGCATCATCATGAAGCTTCTGGATTGTCATTTCATGCTGCTTTGTTATTTTTAAAAGTTCTATCCTTTCCTGATCACTAACTGTGATCTTGTCCTCAACGTCCGAAATCCTATCCTCAGCTTCCTTTAGGCGGTTTTGCACGCTTTCAGTAGAATTTTTTGTTTCTTGGATGTCTCTTTGAGTTTGTTTCATGAATTCTGCTTGTTTTTTTATCTTGTTCATTCAAAGTTTCAATCAGTTTCCCAGTCTCATGTAGTTTTTTCTCTAGTTCTTCTTTAGCTGCATTCAACAACTCCTTTACTAAAGTTGTTATTGCTATCTTTACATGGGAGAGTACTTCTAATTTGATTTCCTCTATAGCCTGATGCAGTTTTTTCTATTTTACTCATTACCTTTTCAGAGATTCCTTGTGTGTTACTTTTGGGGTCCTCTATTTCAATGTCTCCTATACTTGCTTCTGGTGAACTATATGTTTGAGACTGCATTTTGCTTTTTTGTTTTGTCATTTTCACTCTGCCTGATATTTTCTATGTAATAGGATGGGATCACACACACTCTTTTCTGACACACCAAAGTCTTACATTTAGTTGGAGGGGGTTTTACTACTGGCCCTATTCATCCACTGTATACCTCTGTTTTAGGGGTATACTCACCACATTGATACAGTCAACCAGGTGTAGTCCAAAGTTTGCCAGCTGGGAGCAAATTTCCAAATTTTCTTATACTAACTGGATCCCACTGAGATCTTCTGATGTTCCAGGTGAGAGGGTGGGCCCTTCTGTAGCAGTCCAGGGCAGTTTTCATTGTTAGGTGGTTCTCCTCGATGTTCCTGGTTTCAGGGCTGGCCCATGGGCTAGGTTCTGGTTAGCCTACACCTGAGGCAGGCTTGCTCTGAGTTCTTGGTGGCAGGTCAGGCCCTCAGTGGAGGTTAAGGCAGCCTTGCCCTGAGGCTGGCTTGCCCTGAATTCCCAGTGGCAGGGCAGGCCCTTGGTGGAGGTTAAGTTTAACTTACCCCTGAGGTGGGCTTGCACTGAGTACCCGGTGGCAGGGCAGGCCCTCAGTGGAGGTTCCTGGCAGCCTACTTTTGAGGTGGGCTTGTGCTGAGTTCCCAGTGGCAGGGTGGGCCCTTGGTGGAGGTTTAGGGCAGCCTTGCCCTGAGGCGGGCTTGCACTGAGTTCCTGGTGGCTGGGCAGGCCCTTGGTGGAGGTTAAGGGTAGCCTACCCCTGAGGCGGGCTTGTGCTGTGTTCCCTGTGGCTGTAACCCTGCTTCTTCACTCACATTTTAAATTATTAAGTTATAGATCCTCTTGTCATATTCTAGCCTGTGTATTATTGCTTCCTGTTCCTTGTTATTTTTAAGAGATCTTTCCTTTCATCATCACATGTTGCAAATCTGTCTTTAAAATTGATAGTCTATCTTTAGCTTCTTTCAAGCAGTTTTGCCAGTTTTCAATGGAGTTTTTAATTTTCTGATAGTCTCTTTGAATGTGTTTCATGTATTCTAGATTTTGTTTATATTCTTTATTGAAGGTTTCTCTCCATTTTATATGTGCCTCCATTCTTCCATCTGTGTCTTCTTGAGAAGTTCTTAGTATTTCTTTTATTACTTTTCTTATATCTTCCTTTACTTGTATTAGAATTTCTGTTTTTAGTTGTTTTATAATGTCATGAAGATAATTCTTTGTCAGATGCTTTTCAGACATCACAGTTGTGCAACCCCCTTTCTGTTCTGTTTACCTCCCCCAGACTAGTAGTGTTTGTGTTGGGGGATGCAGATTTCCTTTTGTTTTTTCCTCTTGTCATATTTCTGGTTTCTTCCAGATGAGTGGAAAATGGGGGTCCCTGGCACTTCCTGTATTGGCCGTGATTACTTTAAAGTGTGCTGGCTAGGGATTGCTGCCCTCACCAGTCTGCTGATGGCCACTGAAGTACAAGCAGGGTTGGGACAGGTTGGCCCCTCCCTTCTGAGCTGGTCAAGTTCTGGGAGTCTTCACCATGTTAGTGTGTGCGGCACAGACAAGGTTGGTTAGGTATAAGTTTCATGGAGACCTGTTCTTTTGCTATTGGATCACACACAGAGGCAGCACTCAGTCCGAGCAATTGTCACCAATCTTCTCTGTACTAGGAGTGGTTGGCTAAATCTGCTGCAGTTCTAGTTCAGAGTTTACCCTGCCAGACTCCAAAATGCCACCCAGTCCCCTCACTCACTCCTATGGGAGGACTGATTTCCAAGAATTCACTGTGAGCCGGTACAGATCTCTGAGCCAAGTGCTGTTCTCCCTTCTGCTGCTCCTCTCTGGGACTACTTCTTCCTGCCAAGACCCTCAGGTTCACTAACCCCTGACTTCACTGTAACTGTGCATCTCCAGATTCCAGTGGCATTTCATAAACAACTCAGGACTGGCTCGGGTGAGAGCAAGTCTGGCTACAGCCTTCTGTCCATGATTTTCATTTCTTTTTTTTTTTCTTTTCTTTAGTTTCTTCCTGGGTTAAGAGGATCCATCTCCCTGTCTGGTCTTTTCCAGGATGTTTTATTCTGGCATATGAGCTGTTTCTCTCAGAGAGCCTCCCTATTTTGCTGCTTAATGATCTGCCATCTTCCAAAACTCCCTGATAGGAAGTTCTTGAAAAGGCAAAATTATGGAGATTAAAAAACCAAATCAATGAGTGCTAAGGGATGGGAAGGGTGATAGGATTGACAACAGAAGGGCATGAGGAAACTTTTGAGGATGATGAAAATCTTATGTAAGTTGCCAGTGGGGGTGGTATTGTTTTGGGGGTTATGGCTCAATGGGTAGATATCTGTTTAGCATGTGAGGCATCCTGGGATCAATCCTCAGCATCCAAAAATACCTGTATAGAACTGAGCATATAAAAAGCATGACTAGTACCATATATAAATTTGCTATTATTATTATTGTTGTTGCTGTTGTTATTGTTATTGCTATTATTGAGACAAGGTCTTGCTACATAGATCCAGTTGGACTTAAACTCATGGTGTAGCTCAGAGTAGCCTCTAACTCACAGCAATCCTTCTGCCTCAGCCTCTTGAGTGCTGGGATTACAGGTGTGTGCCACCATGCTGGCCGATGTTACTTTTAAAAGGAGGGAAATGCTGAGGTTGTAGTTAAGTGACTGTTATGATTTGTGTCTAGATGTCCCCATCAAAACTTCATACAGTCATGGCAAGCAGGCTTTCTCCAGAGGTGGCTGAATCTAGAGTTTGTGACTGATTCATATTGCAATGCTGGGATTAAGGCTGGGTGATTGCTGGGTCACTCCACTGATTGAATTGGCACCACCCTAATTCCAGAAGTCTGAATAAAATAAAAGGGGAACAAAGAGGTTTCTTCCCCTCATTTTCTCTCATTGCTTTGGCTGTCTTCTGCCACCATGAATGGTTGCCTCTCTGCCATGTGCCACTCTGCCTTGGATGAAGCAAATTATGGACTGGAATCTCCAAAAACTGTAAGCTAAATAAACCTGTCCTTCCTTAACTTGTGGATGTTGGGTATTTTGTCTCAGCAATGAGAAAAGTACCTAAGACAGTTGCACAGCAAGTATTCAGCATGTGTAAGACCCTGGGTTCTATACTCAGCACAAAAAGGAAAGGAAAAAGGCAGCAAAGCAAAATACCAGTTTGAGATACTATTTATGTTGTACATATGCATTTTTCTTCAGTCCAGATTGTATGTATGTGTACTCATGTGCATGGTACTGGGGGTTGAACTCAAGGACTCAAGAAAGTTAGCAAGCATTCTGTCACTGAACTATGTCCCTAACATTTCAGGATAGATTTAAAAAGTAACACAATTATATTTGTCAAGGAGGATAAAGTACTTAAATTCAGTAAATCATCTTACAAACATTCTATAACTAAAATTCTTCTCCATTGCTTGGCCCATCTGAATATCTACAACACAATGATAACTGATGATTAGACTTGTGAGGCATATTTATACAGTCCAAGATAATGTAAAAAGTATTCAATCTTGTTTTTAAAAAATTTATTACTTTGGGACAGGAATGTAGCTTAGAGGTGGAGAACTTGGCCAGCATGCATAAGGCCCAGGGTTCAACTGCAAGTATAAGAAAAAAATATGTTCAATTTTTGAAAACATTCTACTTCAAAATAATTACTGATTCACAGAAAATAGTCAAGGTGGTCCAGTCCCCTTGAGTCATTGGACTGGGATCTGGAGGTTCCATGGGCTTGAGTGGACGGCACCCAGTGACCTTCAATTAACCAGGGGAGGCAGGCCTGCCAAAGGGGGAGCCAAGCCAGCACCATGCCACAAGGTGAGTAGCAGCTCCCCAGGGCAGGTCCAGAAGTTTGGTACCATCAATACCGAGGCTGGGTGCATGCCCAGCCTCCTTGGCTCACTGGACTGGGCTCCAGAAGTTTCATGGGTTTGAGTGGACTGTGCCTAGTGACCTTGATTCAACAAGGGGAGCCAGAAACACTGAAGGAGGAGTCAAGCCAGTGCCACACAGTGAGGGAAAGCTATGGAAAACTTCTAGAAACACGGAAATACAGGAAAATGACAACATGAAAGACCAAAATGCAATCGCAAATCTCCAGCCCATCCCAAGAAAACCTAGGAGCCATGTACATAGAAGAAAATACTACACATACACTTGAAATGCATGAAATGATATCAAGTGAAATAAAGAAGCAAGTACGGGAAACTATGAGGGAACTCAAATCAGAAACATTCTCCCAGGTAAAAGAAATGATAAAAATAGTGAAAGAAATACTGAATGCATCCAGCAAAGACACAGGTAAACAATTAGAGGAACAAAGCAAAATGATAGAATCCCTGAATGAACAGTTTAAGACAAACAGAATGTATTAAGCAGATTCAAAGAGACACACAGGAAATCAAAAACTCTAATGAAAGTTACAAAAACTGCCTCAATGAAAGTGAAGATAGAATCTCAGACCTTGAAGATAAGATTGCAGGTAGTGAACAGGAAAGGAAAGATGTTCTAACAATAACAAAGAATTGGGAAATAACAATTCAACAGCTGCAAGATGATGCAAAGAAAAACAATGTGAGATTAATAGGGACAAAAGAAAAAGAAGGGGACAACACAAATAATATCAAGAGGCTATTTACAGAAGTAATAGCTGAAAAATTCCCAAGTATGAGTATGGAAACTGACATATGGATTAGTGAGGCATACAGGACTCCAAATAGCCATAACCAAAACAAATCTACAACCAGACATATAATAATCACCATCACAGAAATCCAACATAAGAACAGAATATTAAAAGCTGTTAGAGAGAAAAGACAGGTCACTTATAAAGGAAAACCTATCAGAATCACAGCAGACTTCTCAACACAAACAAAGAAGTCGAGAAAAGCATGGACTGAAGTTTTTCAGATCCTTATAGACAATGACTTCCAACCCTGACTGATGTACCCTGCAAAACTGTCATTCAAAATGGATGGAGAAATAAGATACTTCCATGACAAAGAACAGCTGAAGAACTTCATGATCACCAAACCAAACCTACGAAAAATACTGAAAGACATTCCAGATACACATAGGAAAAAACCAGTAAGCAAGACAGACAATTAAACAGAATGGAAAGCTAAGATACAACATTAGAAAAATAACATGTCAACAATAAAACAACATAGGACAGTTATAACCATTAATGTAAATGGCCTCAATTCACCAATTAAAAGAAACAGACTGGCAGAATGGATCAAGAAACAACATCCAACCATATGCTGTCTACAATAAACCCATCTAACCCAAAATGAAACAGATAGACTGAAAGTCAAGGGATGGAAAACAACATTCCATGCAACAGGAACTCAAAAAAATGCAGGGGTAGCTATTCTGTTTGCAGACCATGTGAACTTCAAAGCAAGAATGGTCTGAAGAGATAAAGAAGGTCACTACATACTAGTTATGGGAAAACTGCAAGAGGAAGAGATAACAATCTTAAATATATATGCACCAAATTCCAGAGCACCCAGCTACACAAAGCAAGTATTAACAGAAATGAAAAATCAAATAGGTAATAACACAATTATAACAAGGGACCTTAACACACCTTTGACACAAAGGGATAGATCAACTAGACAGAAAATCAGCAAAGAAATAGCAAAACTGAATCACACCTCTGAACAAATGGATTTATTTGATAGACGCATACAGAGTGTTCCACCCAGCAACATTAGGATACACATTCTTCTCACCAGTACATGGGATATTCTCTAAAATAGACCATATACTAACCCACAGAACATGTATAAGTAAATGCAAAAGAATTGAAATTATCCCATGCATGTTATTGGATCATAGCACCTTGAAACTAGAAATTAATGATAAAAGTAACTGCAAAAACCACACAAACACATAGAAATTAACTAATACACTCTTGACTAATCAGTGGGTTACAGAGGAAATTAAAGCAGAAATTAAACAATATCTCCAAGCAAATGAAAATACAAATACAACTTACTGGAACCTGTGGGATGCAATGAAAGCAGTCCTCAGAGAAAAATTTATTGCACTGAGTTCCCACATTAGGAAAACAGAACAAACACAAATAAGCAACCTGATATTATGCCTGAAGCATCTAGAAAAAGAAGAGCAAGCCAAGGCCAAAGCCAAAAGAAGGGAGGAAATTATAAAGATCAGAGCAGAAATTAATGCAATAGAGACTAAGAAAACAATTCAAAGAATCAATGAATCAAAGAGTTGGTTCTTTGAAAGAATAAATAAAATTGACAAGCCCCTAGCCAACCTAATTAAAAAAAGGAAAGAAAAGATTCAAATTCATGCAATACAGAGGGAAAAAGGAGAAAGCACTACCAACCCTTTGGAAATACAGAAGATCAACAACAACTATTTTGAAAACCTCTACTCTCATAGGTTTGATAACACAGAAGAAATGCACAGATTCTTAGAAACATACGAACCACTAAAGCTGGATCAAGAAGATGTAAATCTGCTAAATAACACAATTTGTATTAATGAAATTGAAAATGTAATCTAGTCCCTCCCAACAAAGAAGAGCCCAGGCCCAGACGGATTCACTGTGGAATTCTACAAGAAATACAATGACTTAATGCCAACACTCCTCAAACTCTTCAATGAAATTGAAAGGTAAGCAATTTTCTCTGTCATTCCTAGAAGCAAATATCACTCTAGTACCAAAACATGAGAAAGACCCAACTAAAAAGGAGAACTACAGGCCAATCTCCCTAATGAGCATAGATGCAAAAATTCTCAATAAAATATTGGCAAACAAGATGCAGCAAATCATCAAGAAGATTATACACTATGACCAAGTGGGATTTATTCCAGCATGCAAGGATGGTTCAACATATATAAATCAATAAATGTAATTCACCACATCAAGAGAGCCAAAAGCAAGAATCATATGATCACTTCTATAGATGCAGAAATAGCTTTTGATAAGATCCAACACACCTTACAGAGAATTGGAACAGATGGTCCTTACCTCAATATGATAAAGGTCATCTATGACAAACCAACAGCCAATGTCATATTAAATGGCAAAAAACTGAAAGCCTTAACCTTTAAATCAGGCATAAGACAAGGATGTCCATTATCACCACTCCTATTCAATATAGTACTGGAAATACTATCCAGAGAAATTAGACAAGAGAGGGAAATTAAAGGAATAAAGATAGGAAAAAAGATTAAATTATTATTTGCAGATGACATGATATTCTACATAGAAGACCCCCAAACCTCCATTGAGAGACTCCTAGATATGATAAATAAATTTAGCAATTTAGCTGGATACAAAAATCAACATTCAAAAATCAATAGAATTCTTATACACTAAGAGCAAAATCACCAAGAGAGAAATAAGAGAGGCCACACCCTTTACACTAGTATCCAAAAAAATTAAATGCTTAGGAATTAATCTAACAAAAGATGTAAAAGAGTTGCACAGGGAAAATTATAATACCCTAAAAAAGAAATCAAAGAGGGCCTCAGAAAATGGAAAGACATCCATTGTTCATGGATAGGAAGAATAAATATAGTAAAAATGGCCATTCTCCCAAAATTGTTATACAAATTCAATGCAATCCCAATGAAAATACCACTAACATACCTCATAGATCTAGAGTAATCACTCCTAAAATTCATCTGGAACCAGAAGAGACCTAGAATATCAGAGGCAATTCTAAGCAGCAAAGCCAAGGTAGGAGGCATCAAAATCCCTGACTTGAAGTTAAACTACAAAGCTACTATAGTAAAGTCAACATGGTATTGGAATAAAAACAGACCTGAAGATCAATGGAATAGACTAGAAGATACAACTACAAACACACTCAACCACCTTATCTTTGATAAAGGGGCCAAACATGTTCACTGGAAGAACGACAGTCTCTTTAATAAATGGTGCTGGAAAAATTAGCTATCCATATGCCAAAAACTAAAATTAGACCCATGCCTATCACCAAGTATTAAATTAAAATCCAAATGGATCAAAGATCTAAATATTAAAACAGAAACACTAAATATGTTGCAAGACAAAGTAGGTAAAAATCCCAAAGTCATAGGGGTAGGTTGAGAATTCATGAACAAGAACCAAACTGCAAGGGAAATACTTCCCAGAATCAATAATTGGGATCACATCTTATTAAAGAGTTTCTGCTTGTCCAAAGAAATCTCCAGCAGAGTGAAAAGAAAACCTACAAACTGGGAATAAATGTTAGTGAACTGTCCCTCAGACAAAGGACTTCTTTCTAGAACTTATAAAGAATTAAAAAAAAATCAGACCCCCGAAATTTAAAAGCCCAATCCAAAAATGGGCATAAGAGATGAACACACAGTTCTCAGATGAAGAAATACAAATGGCAAATAAATACATGAAAAAAAGGTTCATCATCATTGGTCATTAGAGAAATGCAAATTAAAACCACACTGAGATACCATCTCACTCCAGAAAGAACAGCCAGGATCAAGAAAACTACTAACAAATGCTGGAGAGGCTGTGGGGAAAAACTCTTCTGCACTGTTGGTCTGAGGGTAGACTAGTGCAACCACGGTGGAGGTCAGATGGAGAATCCTCAAAAAGCTGGGGTTGGAGGTCCCATTTGACCCAGCTATTCCACTCTTAGGCATATTCCCAGAAGATCTGAAAACATCTTACCACAATGATATATGCTCACCCATGTTTATAGCAGCACAATTTGTAATAGCCAGAGCTTGGAAACAACCTAAGTGCCCATCAACCAAGGAATGGATAAAAAATCATGGCACTTTTATACAATGGAGTACTCAGCTATAAAGAATGATCACATTGAGATATTTTAAATAAATGGATGCATCTTGAACCTACACTCATAAGTGAAATAAATCAAACTCACATGTATAAATACCATATATTCTCCCTAGTGTAAGAAATGGTAAGAGTACAGAAGATTTTATGGAAATCATGGTTCACCATAATACTGCTTTGATGTCTTATGTCATCATTCATTGGTCAGAATGGTTTTATTCTGTTTTGTTTGATCTTAATATATGTGATCATATGAATAGCTACTTTGAAGACAAGGTAATATGACAGCCATTGGTGATTTAATATCATCTTGCTCTGAAGTCCTACCATGCTCTTGTGTTTTTATTACCATTGGTTCTATCACATTGTTTTATTGGATTTTAATATGTATGATAGTAAAAACAAAATTTTTATGAAAATGAGATAGTATAGCAGCCATTGTTCATCTTTGGTTGTTTGATTCAGAATGCCCTGGAATACTTCCATTCTCTTGAGTTGTTTTATTCTACTTTGTTATGTTTGACATTATTGTGTGTAAAGCTAACCTTAACTATTTCAAAGAAAGAGACATTATGATATCTACTTTTAATATCCAGTTGTCTTGTTGGGAAGTGTTGTGTTACTTACATTGCTCTGTTCTGATCTGCTTAAATCTGTCCTCTTTAGTTTTATTCTCTTTAAAATAAATAAAAAAAAATAGTCAAGGCAGCTCTGAGAGGTTACACAAAACTTTCACCCGGTATGGTATAATATCAAACATAGGATATTAACAGTGGTACAATTCATGCGTATAGTTCTATGTCATTTTATTATGTGTGGATTCCTGTAATTATCACAATCAAGATACTCAACCTTTCAAACACCACAAAGATCTATTTGTATCATCCATTTATACTCATGCCCAACCCATTCTCTTACCATTTCTAAGTCCTTAACAATAATCATTAATTTTTTCTGAATGGCTGAATGGAAGAAGAGTCATGTTTGTGTAATATTTTTATCTCAATGAAGTTATAGATCTATAGTCATATAGTATGCAATCTTTGGTACTGATATTTTAGGCCTGTAACATTCCCTTGAATACACATATTTGGAGTGATTTTTGTACAGACAGCATAGTTGATCATTGCATTATTTTTGCTATTCTGCTCCACCGATCTATTTTAATTGATGCATTTAGAATAGTTAGATTTGATAGAATCATTTGTATGTTAGGGCCACATTGTTTTTGTTTCTGTTTTTCTTTTCTTTGTTTTATTTCTTCCTGTCTTTTAAGTTTTCAGGAGATCCAATATGGCTGAATGGAAGAAGAGTCATGTTTGTGAAATCCAGACCAGATCAACTAGAAACACAGGTAATTGGAAGCAGTGGAAGGACATAAATCATGATAGAGTAAGTCAGTTCCAAAGTAGATACTTATAGAAAAGCAAAACATATGCATAGAAGTTAAAAAAAGAGGAAGCACTCACAAAGGCTGTTCTGCAGGGCCCTACCCTTATCCACCCAGGAAATAGCCATGTTGCAAGCCTCTCAAATAACTGGAAGGAAACAGAGCAGCGTCTAGCTTACCAGGATAGACTAGGTGTATATGTACTCCCTCACCTCATTGTCCCCTGTCCAAAAACTGAGAGCCTGAAGCCCTCCAGCATCCTTGCCAGCACACTCCAACTGTGGGGAAGGCTCCTTCCCTTATCTGCCTGAACTCAGTGTGTGAGAAGATGACATTGTTTATATTGAATCATTAGTATTGAGCCTTAGGCATGCCCACATCTCCACTGGGCAGCAAAGATTTTCCCTTGCCAAGTAGGACCTTCATCTGGCACACAAAATCTAACATTGAAGTTTGTGCATGATACCCTAAGATCACTTGAATTCTTGTTTAAAGCTCACTGCCCTGCACCACCCCTAAGCATGCTGGAGACTCTGACATTGAGCACCAGAGGTCCTGCATGAGTCCTCTCCTGCTGGAGCCCCCACTCAGTGCCTGGCACCTCACCCTACCCAAGGAGTGTCAGAGGCACCAGCATTACACTTTGTAACACTCTTGATCAGAGTTTCTGCCCAGTACAAGAGGCTAGCTTTCTGCTTGGTTTTCAGCAAGGATTAAAGGTTTCTTTGATTTTCTTGGGGTTACAGACCCCAGTGAGTCACCCCCTACAGTGCCCTGCACCCTCTGTGGGCCTGTCAAAATCTCCCCACATGAGTCCCAGACATACCTGGGTCTTCACAAGCCTCCACCTGGTGTTTTTAGCTGGTCTCATGGACATCAGAATATACTTCAGTACACAGCATTGGCCCCCAACCAACAAGAATTCATGTCAGGAGCCTCAGAACCCAGTGTGACATTTTCCTAGACTTGTGTACCAGTTTGGACAGTTGCCACAGGGGTTTGGACAGTTGCCACAGGGGTTTGGACAGTTGCCACAGGGGTTTGGACAGTTGTAAACAGGGGTTTACACACAGGGTACCCCTTGAACAGAGAAATTCCCATGCAGTCCCATTGGTTATAAAGAGTTGCAGAGAGGAATGTGTTTTATGGGTCTCATGGGATTAAAGATGGCACACTTTAGATATACATTGGAATTTGTTTCATTTCTTCTGTTTTTCTTTATTTTTATTTTTGGAAACTTTTTTCCTTTTCTCTCTTTGTGTTTGAGCTTTATTATTTTTTTAATTCAGTGCAATTTGTAGTTTTATCATTCATTTTCTTGTTCCACCTTTTTAATATTACTTTGTTTTATTTGTTTGAATAGATCACTTTTTTCTCCCTCACTGTGTTCTTTCTTACTGTGTTTCAACTTGTTTCTTTAGCACTTTTTCTTATTTTTCCTCTAGTTTAATTTCTATTCCTTATTATTTATTCTTTTCCTAGTTGTTTTTTTCTGTTGCTGTTACCTAGTACTTTCTTTTACTCCTTCATTGAATCTTTGATATCAGTGTTATCACCGTCTTACCAACTTCATTACTTAACTTTTCAAAATCTATTTTTTCTATTTTCATCATGCTCCCATGCCTGCACCTAACCCTTACTGGTATAACCACTTACCCTTGTGAATTTGTAGAAAGCTAACTATATCTTATGATTGAACATTGTTATATTGTGAATGGAAGTAAAATTGATCTATTGTGTAGATATTTACTGCATACAAATGTCTATTTTGTCTTATAATTTATAGTATAACTATAAATCTCATTTCTATGGCTAAAGATGGTACAGTGTTTTTTCTTCATTGTCATTATCCAGCTTATATTTGATGCTACTGTTGTTGCTGATTTTAATACTTTACCAAAGGTAACACAGTTTCAGGTATCAATTGGTTTTCTCTATGTGCCAACATCTAGATTGCTTGGAAGTCATAAACAATACTACAGTTCATCATAACGAATAGAATATAGGGATAAATACACAGAAACCTTCTCTTTCTAGTAAGTACAGGTGATTTGATCCTGGGACGGATTCAAAGGCCAGCAGGTAGCTATGCCTAGAGAACATACAAAGGGATCTCAGGACTAGTAATAAAATTACTCACCTTAAATAATTTGCAAGCCTTAACACAGAAAGCAAATAAAAACATAGTAAAAAAAAGATGTAAAATGTGTTCCAGAGTAATCACTTCCACAAAGAATCCTAGGGGCACTGAATAGAAATTAGTTAGAAACCACTCAGCTAAAATATCTTAAATGATAGCACTGGAAGTGTCTTAGTTATTTTTCTGATTGCTGAGACAAAATACTTAACACCCAAAGTTAAAGGGGGAAAGGGGTATTTTGCCTCACTGTTTGTAGAGGTTTCAGTCCATAATCAATTAGTGGGCTCTGCAGCAGAGTAACATGGCAGAGGAGGATCACAGAGCATGCAAGAGGTAGCAGAAAACAAGCAGCTCCAATAAGCAGAAAGTGACAAACAACAAGCAACTGCCCTCTTTGTCTCTTATATCTTATCCAAGATTATGAACTTTAGGGTAGCTAACATTTGTACCCTTCATCCAAGCATTGCATCATGAATTAATCCTAGCCTCACATCCTTGATCCCAGGAGGATATACCATAGAGTCAGCCACCTCTGAAAAGCTCTACTTATGACTATATTAGGCATTGGGTGTGGGTGTCCAGACATAAGCCATAACAGGAAGTAGCAAAACTGATCAATTAAACAATTGGAAAAATCATAATAGATACAATTACAAAGATAATTAAAGTCTTAATGACCCTAATATAAAAAAAATCATGGTGGAAGCCCGTGTCAGGCATAAGCTGCCTGGGACCTACCCTGTGGGCTTGCCCTGCCACAGGAACACCGTGGAAGCCAGCCTCAGGCATAAGCTGCCTGTGATCTCCCCTTTGGGCCTGCCCTGCCACCAGGAAAATCTTGGAACCCTGCGTCAGGCATAAGCTGACTGGAACCTACCCTGTGGGCCCACCCTGCTACCAGGAACATCACGGTAGCCTGAATCAGGTGTAAGCTGCCTAGGACCTCCCCTGTGGGCCTGCCCTGCCACCAGGAACATCAGAGAAGCCCACCCCAGACTGAAAACTGCCCTGGACTCTGTCTGCTGGGCCTGCCCTTATACCTGGAATATCAGAAAACCTCAGCAGGCTTCAGTCAGTGTGAAAATACTTGGAACTTCACTCCCAGGTGGTGAACCTTGGACTACAGTGGATTAACTGTGACTGTGGTGAGTATACCCCTAAAGTAGAGGTGTATAGTGGATAAATAAGGCTAGTAGTAAAGCCCCATTCAAGTAACTGTAAGACCTTGGTGAGTCTGAGAGGAGTGTATGTGATCCCATCCAACACACAGAAAATATCAGGAAGAGTGAAAATGGCAAAATGAAAAAGGAAAATGCAGTCTCAATCATCTAGTTCAGCAGAAGCAAGGAAAAGAGACATTGAAATAGAGGACCCGAAAAGTAACACATTGGGAATCTCTGGAAAGATAGCTAGTGAAATAATAAAAAAAAATTCCATCAGACTATGGAGGAAATCAAATTAGAAGTACTCTCCCATGTAAAGATAGAAATAACAACCTTAGGAAAGGAGTTGAATGCAGCTAAAGAAGAAATAGAGAAAAAAGTACAGGAGTATGTGAAACTTACTGAAACTTTGAATGAACAATGTAGAAAACAAGCAGAATTCATGAAACAAACTCAAAGAGACATCCAAGAAACAAAAAGTTATATAGAAAGCGGGCAAAACTGCCTAAAGGTAGCTGAGGATAGGATTTTGGACCTTGAGGACAGAATCACAATTAATGATGGGGAAAGGCTAGAACTTTTAAAAATAACAAAGCAGCATGAAATGATAATCTAAAAGCTTCGTGACCATGACAAGAGTAACAACATAAGAATAATGGGTATTAGCAATGATACAGGAGTCCAGGCAACTGACATACATAAAGTATTTACAGAAATAATAGCAAAAAATTTCCCAAACATGGGGAAAGAATCTGATATGCAGATAAGTGAGGAATATAGAACACCAAACAGTCAAAATCAACATAAGTCCACACCCTGACACATAATAATAAAGATCTCAGACATACAACATAAAAACAAAATACTAAAAGCTGTTAGAGAAAAGACACAACTCACCTATGAAAGAAAGCCCATTAGAATCACAGCAGATTTTTCAGCACAAAACCTCACATCAAGAAGAGCTTGGAGTGAGGTATTTCAAGCCCTGAAAGAAAACAACCTTCAACCCAGACTGATGAACCCAGTAAAACTTTCAATCAAATTTAATGGAGAAACAAAATATTTCCATGACAAAGAACAACTGAAGAAATTCACATCCATCAAATAAAACCTAGAAAGAGTACTTAAAAACATACTAGACAGAGATAAAAATGACCACAATCCCAAAAACAACAACAGAAAGAAACCACCAGGTAGGATAAGCAATTAAATAAGAGGAAAAGCAGAAAGCAAACAACTGGAACATAACACAGCAAACTCAAGCCAGTAAATATCAGTAATATCCATAAATGTAAATGGCCTCAGTCACCTATAAAAAGTAATAGATTGACAGAATGGATCAAGAAACGGGACCCCACAATATGCTGTATACAAGAAACACATCTGACTCAAAAAATACTCATGGATTAAAAGTCAAAGGATGGAAACCATATTCCATGCAACAGGAACCCAGAAAAAAAAGAGGTACCTATTCTATCTGCAGACAACATAAATAGCAAGCCTAAAATGATTAAAAGACATAGAGAAAGTCACTACATACTCATTAGTGGAAAAAATCAAGAGGAAGAACTAACAATTATAAATATATATGTGCCAAATACAGGAGCACCCAACTACATAAGATAGATAATAATGGACATGAAAAACCAAATACACAAGAACATAATTATAATGGGATCTTAACAGTCCATTGCCACAAAGAGATAGATCAACTAGACAAAAAGTCAGCAAAGAAATAACAGAACTGCATCATACCTGTGAGCAATTGGGCTTAGTAGATGTTTACAGAGTATTTCACCCAACCACATCAGAATACACATTCTTCTCAGCTGCACAAGGGACATTCTCCAAAGTAGACCATATACTATACCATAAAACATTCTTAAGTATGCAAAGGTATTGAATTATCCCATGCATAATATCTAATGATAGCACACTGAAATTGGAAATAAATGGCAAAAGAAATTGCAAAACCTGAATAAATACATGGAAATTAAATAACAACCTTTGAACAACCAGTGGGAAACAGATGAAATTAAATAAGAAATAAATCAATACCTACAACTCAATGAAAATACAGAAACAACACACTGTAACCTATGGCATGCAATGAAAGTGGTCTTAAGAGGGAAATATATAGCAATATATTGTTAAATCAAGAAAACTGAGTGAGCACAAATAAACAACCTAATGCCCCATCTCAACCTTCTAGAAAAAGAGAAGGCTAAACCAAAAGCTCTTGCAAAAGAGGAAGTTGTAAAGATGAGAGCAGATATCCATGTAATTGAAACTAAAAAAAAATACAAAGAATTAACGAATTGAAAAGCTGTTTTTTGAGCAAATAAACAAGATTGACAAACCTCTAGCTAATTTTGTCAAGAAAAAGAAAAACAAAATCCAAATTCACAAAATAAAACTGAAAAGGGAAAATTACTATAGATCCCATGGAAATTCAAAAGATCAAGAATACCGACTTTGAAAATCTCTACCCACATAGAGTAGAACACACAG
The DNA here is from genome assembly GCA_004027455.1 of Hydrochoerus hydrochaeris. Classification (NCBI taxonomy): domain Eukaryota; kingdom Metazoa; phylum Chordata; class Mammalia; order Rodentia; family Hydrochaeridae; genus Hydrochoerus; species Hydrochoerus hydrochaeris. The sequence goes on along the minus strand of PVLA01006632.1, from coordinate 11,116 downwards.
AGGAAACATTTCTAGAAGCATATGAACTACCAAAGCACAACCAGGAAGATATAGCAAATTTGAATAACCCATTATCAGCTATTGAAATTGAAAATGTAATTTACAGCTTACAAACTAAGAAACGCCCACATTCTGATGGATTCACTGCTGAATTCTTCAAGAAATTTAGAGAAGAATTGATGCCAATACTCCTGAAAATCTTCAATGAATTTGAGAAGAAAGCAACATTCACTAAATCATTCCTGGAGTCACATATTACTCTGAAACCAAAACCAGAGAAGGATACAAATAAAAAAGGAGAATTATAGGCCAATCTCACTACTGAACATTGATGCAAAGATTCTCAATAAAATACTGGCAAATAGAATGCAGGAAATTATCAAGTAAATTATACACCATGACCAAGTGGAGTTCATTCTAGGAATTCAGGGATGGTTTAACATACACAAATCAATAAATGTAAAACAACACATCAACAGAGCCAAAAACAAAAACCACATGGTCATCTCAAGAGATGCAGAAAAAGCTTTTGATAAAGTCCAACACATGATCATGATAAAAACCCTTCATAAATGAGGAATACACAGTGCCTACCTCAACCTTATAAAGGCCATCTATGACAAACCAATAGACAACATTATACTAAATGGACAAAAACAGAAATCTTTCAATTTAAAATCAGGAACAAGACAAGGATGTCCACTATCACCACTCATTTTCAATATAGTTCTGGAAACACTAGCCAAGGCAATCAGACAAGAGAGAGAAACACAAGGAATAAAGATAGGAAAAGAAGAAGTTAAATTATCACTATTTACAGATGACATGGTACTCTATATAGAAGACCCAAAAAACTCCATTAAAAGACTACTAGAGGTAATAAACAAGTTCAGCAGTATAGCTGGATGCAAAATCAATGCTCAAAAATCAATAGCATTCCTGTACACAAACAAAAAAATTACTGAGAGAGAAATTATGGAAATATCGCCCTTTACAATAACATCTAAAAAATGAAATACTTAGGAATCAACCTAACTAAAAATGCAAAAGACCTATATGGTAAAAATTATACTATGCTGAAAAAAGAGATTGAAAAGGATATTAGAAAGTGAAAGGATATTCCTTGCTTTTGGTTAGGAAGAACCAACATTGTGATTATGGCCATACTCCCAAAACTGTTACAAAGACTTCATGCAATCCCAATCAAAATACCGTTGACATATCTCACAGATTTAGAAAAAATACTCCTAAAATTCACTTGGAAACAGAAGAAACCTAGAATAGCAAAGGCAATTCTGGGCAACAAAAGCAAGACAGGAGGCATCACAATTCCTGATTTGAAACAGTACTATAAAGCCACAGTGATAAAATCAGCTTGATACTGGCAGAAGAAAGAGACCTGAGGATCAATGGAACAGATTAGAAGATTTAAGCACAACTACAAAGACACTCAGCCACCTGATATTTGACAAAGAGTCTAAATATGTCCACTGGAAGAAGGATAGCCTCATTAATAAATGGTGTGGAATAATTGGCTCTCCACAAGCTGAAGACTGAAACTAGATCCAACCCTATCACCATGCACAAAACTAAAGTCTAAATGGATCAAAGACCTCAATAGTAAAACAGAAACACTAAATCTACAGGAAGACAATGTAAGTACAAGTCTTGGAGACATAGGGGTAAGCAGAGAATTCATGAACAAAACACAAGCTGCATGGGAAACACTTCAAACAATAAACAAATGGGATCTCATATTATTGAAAAGTTTCTGCACTTCGAAAGAAATCACCAAAAGAGTGAAAAGAAAACCCACAGAGTGGGAAAGAATTTTAGCCAGCAGTCGTCCTTAGACAAAGGACTTATATCCAGAACATATAAAGAATTGAAAAACATGAAGCCCCCCGAATTCAAAGACCCTCTCCAAAAATGGGCATCTGAGATGAACACACAGTTCTCAGAGGAAGATACACAAATTTCAGGTAAATACATGAAGTGTTCACCATCACTAGTCATTCGAAAAATGCAAATTAAAACAGCATTTGAGATTCCACCACACTCTGGAAAAAACAGCGGCCATCAAGAAATCAACCAATAAAAAATGTTGAAGAGGCTGTGGGAAAAAAGGAGCACTGCTCCACTATTGGTGGGAATGTAGACTGCTGCAAGCATTATGGAAATCCACATGGAGAATTCTCACAAGACTAGGATTGGAAACCATATTTAATGCAGCTATTCCCCTCCTGGGTATTTTCCCATAAGAACTGAAAAGCTCACATCACTGCAATATATGTGCACTCACGTTCATAGCAGCACAATTTGTGATAGCTAAATGTTGGAGACAACCAAGATGCCCATCTACTGCAGAGTAGATGAAAAAGTTGTGGTATTTTTATACAATGTAATGTTACTCAGTTATAAAACAGAGTGATCTTGAGGTCTTGATAGGTAAATGGAGACAATTTGAGACTATCCTCATTAGTGAAATAAACAAGAATCATATTTATAATTATCATATTGTGTCTCTAGTGTAAAAAGTAAATAAGAACTATAAGTGTAATAAAACCAAAATATGAAATTGCTATTTAAAAGAGAGGAAAAAATTGTCCTAAGAGATATAACTGCATGTATATTTGAGTGTGTAAAATAAATGACCATATTGCTGAATCTTTGAGCAGAACTGTTTGCAGTCTCACTCTTTGAATGTCTACTATGTATCCACTTATTTTGTAACATGAACAACTACATCCAATATGAAAATATGTTAATTTATCAACTAGTGAGTTCTTTTTTCATTTTTTTAAAAATTTATTTTATTTTATTTTATTTTTTATTTAAACAGAAAAAAACAGGAAAAAGGTAGAAATATTACAGAATTTCAAAAAAAGAAGATAAACAGTAAGAAATCACTAGTTGATAAATTACACATTGTTATTTCATAAATAGTTATTCAGGTTACGGGATTAAAGCACACAAAGTGAACACTAAAGCAGTGAGAAAGCAAACAGATTTGGTCAACAATCCAACAAGAACTTAGAAATATGGTCATTGATCTCACACACCTAAACATACATGCAGCTATATCTTTTATAGTGTTTCTTATTTCCTCTTTTTTTATCATAGCAATTATATATTTTAAAAATTTTATTTAAAAAGGAGAGAAAAAAACAGAAAAAAGGGTAGCAACAATACAGAATTCTAAAAGAAAGAAAGAAAAATGAGAATGAGAAAAAGCCCCACTAAGAAATCAGTAATTTATCAATTACGTACTGTCATCCTGGATGTAGTTGTTCAAGTTACAAAGTTAAAGGGTACACAGGAAATATTCAAACAGTCAGACTACAAACAGTTCTGCTCAAAGATCCAACAAAGTTTCAGTAGTATGGTCATGTATTTTACACACTCAAACATATATGCAGTTATATCACTTAGAGCACTTTCTTTTCCTCTCTTTTTTACAATAGCAATTAAACATTTTGTTTTTATTACTCTTGTAGTTCTTATTTACTTTTTACACTAGAGACACAATATGATATTTATAAATATGATTCTTATTTATTTCACTAATGAGGATAGTCTCAAGTTGTCTCCATTTGTCTATGAAGGCCTCAAGATCATCCTTTTTATAGCTGAGTAATATTCCATTGTATAAAAATGCCACATCTTTTTCATTCACTCGGCAGTTGATGGGCATCTTGGTTGTTTCCAGGATTTAGCTATCCCAAACTGTGCAACTATGAAGATGGGTGCACACTGTGATATGAACTTCAGTTCTTCAGGGAAAATGCCCAGAAGTGGGATAGCTGGATAGTGGGCTTCCAATCCTAGTTTTCTGAGAATTCTCCTTATGAATTTCCATAATGGTTGCACCAGTCTACATTCCCACCAACAGTGAAGCAGTGTTTCTTCTCCCCGCAGCCTCACCAACATTTGTTATCAGTTGATTTCTTGATGGCAGCTATTCCTTCCAGAGTAAGGTGGAATCTCAATGCTGTTTTAATTTGCGTTTCTCTAATGACCAGTGATGGTGAAAATTTCTTCATGCATTTATTTGCCATTTGTATATCTTTCTATGAGAACTGTGTGTTCATCTCAGATGCCCATTTTTGGAGAGGGTCTTTGAATTTGGGGGGCTTGATGTTTTTCAATTCTTTATACATTCTGGACACAAGTCCTTAGTCTGAGGGATTGCTGGTTAAAATTCTTTCCCACTCCGTTGGTTTTCTTTTCAATCTGTTGGTGATTTCCTTTGAAGTGCAGAAAATTTTCCATAATGCAAGATCCCATTTGCTGATTCTTTGAAGTGTTTCCTGTGCAGTTTGCATTTGATTCATGAATTCTCTGCCTACCCCTATGTCTCCAAAATTTCTACCTACCTTGTCTTCCAGTAGATTTAGTGTTTCTCTTTTACTATTTTGGTCTTTGATCCATTTAGACTTTAGATTTGTGCATGGTGATATGCATGGATCTAGTTTCAGTCTTAGGCATGTAGAGAGCCAATTATTCCACACCATTTGTTAAAGAGACTATCCTTCTTCCAGTGGACATCTTCAGGCTCTTTCTCAAATATCAGGTGGCTGAGTGTCTTTGTAGCTGTGCTTACATCTTCTAATCTGTTCCACTGATCCTCAGGTCTATTTCTTTGCCAATACCAAGCTGATTTTATCACTGTGGATTTATAGTACTGTTTCAAATAAGGAATTGAGAAGCCTCCTGCCTTGCTTTGTAACCCATAATTGCCTTTGCTATTCTAGCTTTCTTGTGCTTCCAAATGAACTTTAGGAGAGTTTTCTCTAGATTTGTGAAGTATGTCAATGGTATTTTGAGTGGGATTGCATTAAATCTATATAAAAATTTTGGGAGTATAGCCATTTTCACAATGTTGGTTCTTCCTAACCCAGAGCAAGGAATGTCCTTCCATTTTCTAATATCCTGTTCAATCCCCTTTTTCAGTGTAGTATAATATTCAGCACATGGTTCTTTTACATTTTTAGTTAGGTAGATTGCTAAGTATTTCATTTTTTTAGATGTTATTTTAAAGGGCACTATTTCCATAATTTCTCTCTCAGTGAGTTTTTTGTTTGTGTACAAGAATGTTATTGATATCTGAGCATTGACTTTGTATCCAGCTACACTGCTGAACTTTTTTATGAACTCTAGCAGTCTTTTAATGGAGTTTTTTGGTCTTCTATATAGAGCATCATGTCATCTGCAAATAGTGATAATTTAACTTCTTCCTTTCCTATCTTTACTCCTTTTATTTCTCTGTCTTGTCTGATTGCCCTGGCCAGTGTTTCCAGAACTATGGTGAAAATGAGTGGTGATAGTGGACATCCTTGTCTTGTTCCTGATTTTAAAGTGAAAGATTTCTGTTTTTGTCCATTTAGTATAATGTTGGCTGTTCGTTTGTCATAAGATGGCCTTTATAAGGTTGAGGTAGATGCCATGTATTCCGAGTTTCTGAAAGGTTTTTATCATGAACATGTGCTGGAATTTGTCAAAAGATTTTTCTGCATCTTTTGAGATGACCATGTACGTGTGTTTTTTTTTTTTCCTCTGTTGATGTGGTGTATTACATGTATCGATTTGCATATGTTAAACCATCGCTGCATTCCTGGAATGAACCCTACTTCGTCATGATGGATAATCTTCTTGATGATTTGCTGCATTCTATTTGCTAGTATTTTGTACAGAATCTTTACATCAATGTTCATTAGTGAGATTGGCCTATAGTTCTCTTTTTTGGTTGCATCTTTCTCTGGTTTTGGTATTACAGTAATACTTATCTCCAGGAATGATTTAGGGAGGATTGCTTTTTTCTCAGTTTCATTGAAGAGTTTAAGAAGTACTGGCATCAAATCTTCTCTAAATTTCTTGTAGAATCCAGCTGTGAATCCATCGGGACCTGGACTTTTCTTTGTTGGTACGTTTTTAATTACATTTTCAATTTCAATAGCTGATATTGGGTTGTTCAAAATTGCTATATCTTCTTGGTTGAGTTTGATAGTTCATATGTATGTAGAAATCTGTCCATTTGCTCTATGTTTTCCACTCTATGTGAGTAGAGATTTTCAAAGTAGGTATTCATGATTTTTTGAATTTCCATGGTATCTAATAATTTCTCCCTTTTCAGTTCTTATTGCATAAATTTGGGTTTTTTCTTTCTTTCTCTTGATAAGGTTAGCTAGGGGTTTGTCAATTTTGTGTATTTTGTGAAAAAAAGTGCTTTTTGATTCATTAATTTTTTGTATTTTTTTTTTAGTTTCAATTGCATTGATTTCTGCTCTAGTCTTTACAATTTGCTCTCTTCTATGAGCTTTGGGTTTAGCTTGCTCTTCTTTTTCTAGAAGCTTGAGATGGAGCATTAGGTTTTTTATTTGTGCTTGTTTTGTTTTCTTGATATGACAATTTATTGCTATATATTTCCCTCTTAAGGCTGCTTTCATTGCATCCCACAGATTACATTTTTTTGTTTCTATATTTTGGTTGAGTTTTAGGTATTGTTTTATTTGTTCTTTAATTTCATCTGTAGCCCACTGTTTGTTCAAAAGTTTATTATTTAATTTCCATGTATTTGTGCAGGTTTTGAAATTTCATTTGCCATTAATTTCCAATTTGAGTGCTCTATGGTCAGATATTATTCGTGGTATGATTCCAATACATTTGCATTTACTTAAGAATATTATATGGGATAATACATGGTCTATTTTGGAGAATATCCCATGTGCAGCTGAGAAGAATGTGTATTCTTATGTGGTTGGGTGGAACACTCTGTAAACATCTACTAAGTCCAATTGCTCACAGGTATGATTCATTCTGTCATTTCTTTGCTGACTTTTTGTCTAGTTGATCTATCTCTTTCTGACAATGGGCTGTCAAGATCTCCTGTTAAGATTGTGTTCTTGTGTATTTGGTTTTTCATGTCCATTAGTATCTGTCTTATATAGTTGGGTGCTCCTGTATTTGTTACATATATATTTATAATTGTTAGTTCTACCTCTTGAATTTGACCACTAACAAGTCTGTAGTTACCTTCTCTATCTCTTTTAATCATTTTAGGTTTGAAGTTCACATTGTCTGCAAATAGAATACTACCCCTGCTTTTTTCTGGGTTCTTGTTGCATGGAATACTGTTTTCTACCCTTTGACTTTTAATCTATGAGTTTCCTTTTGGGCTCGATTTGTTTCTTGTATACAGCATATTTTGGGGTCCTTTCCTTGATTCATTCTGTAAATCTATTTTTTTAGGTGAATTGAGGCCATTTATATTTGTGGATATCACTGATATGTACTGCCTTGACTTTGCCATGTTATGTTCCAGCTGTTTCTTTCTGCTTTTCCTCTTATTTAATTGCTTATCCTACCTGGTGGTTTTTTCTGTTGTTGTTTTCAAGATTGTGGTCATTTTTATCTCTGTGTAGTGTGTCTTTCAGTACTCTTTGTAAAGTTGATTTGGTGGACATGAATTTCTTCATTTGTTATTTATCATGGAAGTATCTTGCTTCTCCATTAAATTTGAATGAAAGTTTTACTGGGTACATCAGTCTGGTTGAAGGTTGCTTTCTTTCAGGACTTGAAATACCTCACTCCAAGCTCTTCTTGACTTGAGGGTTTGTGCTGAGAAGTCTGCCCTGGATCTAATGGGCTTTCCTTGATAGGTGAGTTGCATCTATTCTCTGACAGCTTTTTATATTCTGTTTTTATGCTGTATGTGTGAGATCTTAATTATTATGTGTCTGTGTGTGGATTTATGTTGGTTGTGACTGTTTGGTGTTCTATATGCCTCACTTATCTGCATATCATATTCTTTCCCCATTTTTGGGAAATTTCTGCTCTTATTTCTGTAAATACGTATGTCATTTGCCTGGACTCCTGTATCTTCACTAATGCCCATTATTCTTATATTGTTGCTCTTGGCATTATCATGAAGCTTCTGGATTGTCATTTCATGCTGCTTTGTTATTTTTAAAAGTTCTATCCTTTCCTGATCACTAACTGTGATCCTGTCCTCAATGTCTGAAATCCTATCCTCAGCTTCCTTTAGGCGATTTTGCATGCTTTCAATAGAATTTTTTGTTTCTTGGATGTGTCTTTGAGTTAGTTTCATGAATTCTACTTGTTTTCTATATTGTTCATTCAAAGTTTCAATAATTTCCCATACTCATGTACTTTTTTCTCTAGTTCTTTAGCTGCATTCAACAACTCCTTTACTAAAGTTGTTTTTACTATCTTTACATGGGAGAGTACTTCTAATTTGATTTCCTCTGTAGCCTGATGCAGCTGTTTTTTTTTTATTTCACTAGCTATCTTTCCAGAGACTCCCAGTGTGTTACTTTTCGGGTGCTCTATTTCAATATCTCCTATACTTGCTTCTGGTGATCTATGTGTTTGAGACTGCCTTTTGCTTTTTTGTTTTGTCATTTTCACTCTGCCTGATGTTTTCTCTGTGTAGGATGGGATCACACACACTCTTTTCAGACACACCAAATTCTTACAATTAGTTGGAGGGGTTTTACTCTTGGACCTATTTATCCTTTGTACACCTCTATTTTTATTGTCTATTTGTATACTCACCACACTGATACAGTCAATCCGCTGTAGTCCAAGGTTCACAACCTCATATCTCTAGAGAAATCACACATCAAATTCATCTGGAACCAGAAGAGATCTTGGACCATTTGCGGGTGCATAACCACCATTTCCTTCCCTCCCGGAACCAACTATTGAGTTCTTAATGGGTTTTTTCTCTTTTCCCTTTTTTTCTTTGTTTTAGAATTCTGTATTGTTTTATTCTTTTTCTTTTTTTCTTCTCTTTATATAAAATTTTAAAATGTGTAATTTCTGTTGTAAAAAAGAGGAAATAAGTTATATAAAAGATATAACTGCATGTATATTTAAATATGTAGGATTGATAACCATATTTTTAAGTTCTTTTTGGATTGTTGAACAGATCTGTTTGCAGTCTTACTGTTTGAATGTCTACTTTGTGTGCTCTCATTTTGTAACTTGAACAACTATTTCTAAAAAAACAATATGTAATTTATCAACTAGTGATTTCTTACTGTTTATCTTTTTTTGAAATTCTGTAATATTTCTACACTTTTTCTGTTATTTTTCTCTTTAAATTAAAAAAAATATATATATCATTAGTGGCCCAGAGAGGGGTTGTAGACCCACATGCTGTGAGGGAAGTTCTGGCTTCTCAGCACTGGCCGGGTAGAATTTGGGACATAACTCCCCAAGTTTGGGTGCCCACCCAGCCCCCTAGGACACTGGACTGGCCTTCAGAGGTTTTGTGGGCTTGAGTGGACCATGCTCAGTGACCTTTATTCTACCAGGGGACCAAGCTCAACTGCCCAGAGAGGGGAGTTATGCCTTTAAAGAGAGAGGAGCCAGCCATGCTCAGAGGGGAGTTCCAGGTTCCTGGCACTGGCCCAGGTAGTGTTTGGCCACTTGAGTTCCAGGAGGAACCTATGGCACAGGAGGCAATTTTAAACACACCAAGGGAAAGTTTTGGAACATCACTGGAAACACGGAAATATAAGAAGATGACAAAATCAAAGACCAAAATGCAAACTCAAATATCCAGCCCATCCCAAGAAAGCCAGGGAGCCATGTACAGAGAAGAAAAGAGTAGTCATCCACCTGAAATACCTGAAATGATATCAACTGAAATAAAGAAGCAAGTACGGGGAAGGTATGAAGGAACGCAAATAAGAAGTAATCTCCCAGGTAAAAGAAGAAATGTTAAAAGTAGTGAAAGAAACACTGAATACATCTAAAGAAGACACAGCTAATAATTAGAAGAACAAAGCAAACAAATAGAATCCCTGAATGAACAGTATAAGAAGCAGAATATATGAAGCAGATTCAAAGAGATATACAGGAAATCAAAAATTTTATTAAAAGTTGCCCAAACTGCCTCAACGAAAGTGTAGATAGAATTTCAGACCTCAAAGGTAAAATTGTAGCTAGTGAACAGGAAAGGAAAGATCTTTTAAAAATAACAAGAAATCAGGAAATAACAATTCAACAGTTGCAAGATGATGCAAAGAAAAACAACATAAGATTAATAGGGATAAATGAAAAAGAAGGGGACAACAAAAATGATATCAAGAGGCTTTTTACAGAATAGCTGAAAATTTCCCAAACACGAGAATAGAAACTGACATACAGATTATTGATGCATATAGAATTCAAAAAAACCATAATCCAAACAAAATTACACTCAGACATGTAATAATCACCATCCCAGAAATCCAACATAACAACAGAATATTAAAAGCTGTTAGAGAAAAGAGAGAGAACACCTACAAAGGAAAACCTATCAAAATCAAAGCAGACTTCTTAACACAAAAATGAATCACCCTCAATTTCCTAGTGATGATATACTATACTTTACAAAATACTAGTATTGGGGAACACTGAACCAATTTTGCAAAGGATTTTTGGATTATCTCTTGTAACTCCATGTGAATTGACAATTATCTTCACAAAAATTTAATTAAAAAATAATTCAAAGCAGAGGTGAAGATGTTTTTGGAATATCTGTGGTTACAATTTTTTTTTTACATACCCAAAAGATATATGGAAAAATGTCAAGTTTAAATGAATCTAAAGTAGCTTTTAATAAGGAAAGTAAATTTGTAATACAAAGTACCATGCTGCAGTAAAGTTCACTGTGATTTTTCTTTCTTCTCATTTTTGGGGTTTTTTAGACAGGGTCTGGCTATATCATCTAGGCTGATGTTGAACATGCAATCCTCCTGCTTTGTCCTCCCAAGTGCAGGATTACAAGTGAACATCACCATTAGCTGTCTTGTGATTTTTGTTTTTAAGTTATATATGAAATAACAGTGCATCTTAAAATTAATGTCATCTTAGATCTGATGATATCAGTACAATCTTCAGAGTGAGGAGCTTGACTTACAAGTCTGTTTTGACCCAGGATGCCAACTTTGGCATCAGTCATCAATGTGGCTAAACATCGAGATTGCCTCATAGTGCAACAGGAGGCACTAAGTCAGGAATTACAATTGTTCGTGTTTCTCTTTACTATATACAGAAAACAAAAATTCAGGAACAGTAGGAAAGGAATGTATAAAACAGAAATGGA